>ML781228.1:1654403-1667207 GCA_009831015.1 Picea engelmannii
AAAAAAAAAAAAAAAAAAAAAAAAAAGTAAAACTTACCTAATGAAATATAAAAACAAACAAGACGCAAAAACAAACTAGTATGTACAATGAGAGTTCAGAAAAATATTACTGCATGAAGTGCTTAAGGTACCGCCCATTGACAGGGGCGTTAAGAATCTTTCCATCGAGATTTTCTAATAAAAAAACATTTTTTCGCTCAGAGGCTGAAATCTTGTATGGGTCGCTCCATATTTGATCAAACTTGCCATGTTTACTGACATCTTTTTTCCTGGCTTCCCATTTTAGAACCAAATCACCAGGGAGGAATTCTCTATCTCTATCCTTTTGGTCAAATAAAGCTTTCATATTATCTTGATATCTTTGTAATTTTTCATCTACTTCAGCCCTATTTTGTTGAACTTCAATCAACTAGTTTATCCTCCTGGTAGTCGTTTGGTTCTTCGTTTGGGTCTTTCCAGAGTTTCATTACTGGTGGTGCTAGATTTATTGGTAAAATGACGTCAATACCATATACCATCTGAAATGGAGACATCCCAATTGACCTTTTGGTACCTATCCTGTTAGCCCATAAAGAATATTTTAAATGCACATGCCATGCTTTCTTATTTTTGGTCAGAACCTTCTTAATTATAGTAATCCTACTTTTGTTAGATGACTCAGCTAGACCATTACCCTGTGGATAGTAAGTCGTGGAGTGTCACAGCAAAATATTATATTTTTGGAAAAATCTTATCATGGCCATGGACTTGAAGGCCTAATCATTATCAGTCACTATTTTTCGAGGACAACCAAATCTTGATAGAATATTATCCTCCAAAAAATTGATCACTACCAAGTCAGTTTCATTTCGAGTAGGAATAGCTTCCACCCATTTGGTGAAATAATCTGTAGCAGTTAGAATCCAGTTTTTTTGAGTGCTCAAGTGTGGATGAATTTCTCCAATAAAATCAAGACCCTATTGCTGAAATGGAGCTTCAGTTTTAACTGGAACTAAAGGTAAAGCTGGAAGTTTCTGCTTGCCTGTAAACAACTGACAAGGATTACAAGTTCAGGCTTTAGTGTTCACATCCGTGAATAATTTGGGCCAATAATACCTGGCTTTTAGGATTTTATAAGCCATTTCTCACCAAGAATGGTGTCCTCTGCACAGTCCCTCATGGAATTCATCTATAACCTTTTTTGTTTCTGTTTCTACTAAGCATCTCAGTAGGAAACCCAAGGGGTCTTTCCAATACAACTTACCATCTATAATACAATATTTTACAACATGCAATTTCAATGTCCTAGCCTTAGATGGGGTTAATTCACTAGGGCAATGAAGGGTTAGTAAATAAGAAACAATATCATGGTACCACACTGAAAAAGAGAATTTGGGTAGAATTTTGGCTATGGATGCAGCAATATCAAGTTCATCTATCTCAAAAATTCCTTTGTTTTCTTGCAAATGGTTTATCCCGAGTGCTTTCAAATTTGATTCAGCCATCAATTTAGCCAAACCCTGACCTTTAATAATATTAGTTGGTTTAACTTCTAGCTCAAATTCTTGGATTTTGGCTAACCATCTACCTCTCCTTCCGTCACTGTCAGGTTGAACCAATATATCCTTAAAAGAACTTGTAGGCACATAAGCAATGATCTTTGAGTGCAGTACGTAAGTTATGAAGGCCTTGATAGATTTCACCATTGCATAAGATTTTTTTTCCAATATGTCATATTTCAACTCAGTGTCTTTGATACTTTTACTAAAAAATTTAATAGGCTGCTCAAAACCCTCTTCATTTTTCTGTAACAATAGAACTGTGATAGTGTGTTCAGAGGCAAAAGAAAAAATCAGAAACTCCTTTGTATAATCTGGGCTCACCAGAACTGGTGCTTCACTTATCACTCTCTTGATATGTTAAAATGAAGCTTTGGATTCAGTTTTCCACTTCACCTCACTATCCTTCTTAAGCATATCTGTAATCAATTTTACGATTTCAGCAAAGTTAGGGATGAATCTTCTCAAGAAATTTATTTTCCCTAAAAAGACTGAATTTCTTTTACATTTCTAGGAATATTTATGGTATCTATTGCCTCGATCCTTTTCGAGTCGATTTTGATTCCATCCCTAGACACTACATGACCCAAGAGTTTACCTTCTTGCATTTCAAAATGATATTTCTTGGGATTTAGTGACAAACCAAATTTGCAACATTTCTCAAAAGTTTTCCTGAGGTGTACTAGATGTTTTGCATCATATTTAGAAAAAACAGTCAGATCAACAAGGTAAATAACAACAATCTTATCTCTTTCACCCACAAAAGCAACGTCCATAGCTCGTTGGAAAGTTGCCCCTGCATTCATTAAACCGAAAGGCATTTTGTCATACATAAAAGTACCCCAAGGGGTGGTGAATGCAGTCTTTTCTTTATCATCTTAATGTACTGCAATTTGATTGTAGCCTGAAAATCCATAAATCATAGACATTATGTTAGCTCCAACTAATTTCTCTAAAATTTGATCCATCTTAGGCAATGGATAATTGTCTTTAAGTGATGATCGGTTCAGATTTCTGAAATCTACACATATTCTGATTTCATCGTTTTTCTTTCTTACTGGGACTAAATTTTCTACCCACTTAGAGTATCTCAGTGGGACAATGATCTTGGCATCCAAGAGTTTCCTCACTTCTTTCTTTATTACTGGCAACAGTATGGGGTTTATTTTCCTGACCTTCTTCCTAAAAGGTTTGACACCTTGTTTCAGAGGGATTGTATGTTCCATAATGGAAGTATCGTAAGTCCTCAATTCATCATAGGACCAAGCAAAAACATATTTATATTGTTTAATCAACTCAACATACTTACTTTTAATTTCAGGAGAAAGGTGCTTAGATAATTTAACCAATCTAGGATCTTCGTTAGTACCTATATCACAATCTTCAACCTCTTCTAGCTAAGGTTGTAAAGTGGATTTCACAGGGATGTCGTCATGATTAAATAACCTTTCTAAGGGGATCGGGCCTTTGGGGATTTGAATTTTTTTCAAAATAAGCATACGATGATTAGAAATATTGTCTTGAAACTCTTGGCGATCTTCTCCTTCCTGCATGATCCAAGTGGGATCATTCTTGTTTTCCTGATAGACATGTGTTTCGGTAACCTCATCTACCATTTCTAAAACATTTATGAGTTGTTCATCATCCTCAAAAACCTACCAATGTTGTATGTTATTCGGTATCGAGGGCCTATGTCTCATCTCTATATGATATTTAAGTTTGAAAACCATTGGGGGTGTGAAGGTCGAGGCTGCTTTAGCCAACGAATCTGCTCATTGATTTTCAATCCTAGGGATGTAATGAACATTAACTGATGAAAATAAGTTCTCAATCATATCCCAAGAACAATTCCTATAATCTCTCAACCTTGGGTGCTTATCCTGGTATTGACGATTGATTTGTTTTATGATCAGTTCAGCATCACCGTAGAATTCTAAGATTTTAATCTTTAATTTTCTAGCAGCTTCTAATCCTAGGACTAGAGCCTCATATTCACAAACATTGTTAGTATAATAAATGTCCCATTGTAGTCTATAATAAAAAGGAATGATGAACTGTTCATCGGGTGCCATGAACAACACTCTAGCTCCTGCTCCTTCACAAGATGAAGCACTGTCAAAAAAACATTTCCCAAGCTCCTGAACTATATAAATCTTTATTTATTTTTTCTTTTCTGTACATCTTTCTTCTATACATACAACAATATCATCATCAATAGATATAATACAATTCCCTAAATCTTGATCAACAATATAAACAAGGTATTTTTTTGGGTTTAGTGGGTCACTTACTGTAAATGGCAACTTGGTTTATCTGTACAACCGTGTGAATTGTCCTCCAAATATCGGGATCATGGCGTACGTCATGTCAAGTTGGAGGGATCCTCCAATTTTTGTGCCCCAAGACTTGGATAACAACATGCCATACTTCGGGGGTATATCAGCAACAACCACATCCATTAGAACACTTTTTGTAGGTATATGTGCAAGATTAACTACTAAATATTTAATCATGCCTATACATTTAACTTTTCTTGAATCAAATGAATACAGATCTCTGTAAGGTCAAGTGATTTCAAGACCAAGTCTATCCATAATGTCTTTAGGCATTACATTATGAGAGGCTCCAGAATCCAACATGCAATTATGGAGCAGGTGATCATACATAGTTAGTGTGATATAGAAAGGGGCAATTGTATCTTTGGCACCTTCGAAATGTGGGCCAAAAATTATATTAGGCTTGTCATCTTCTAAGTTTATAACATCGACCTGACTTTCATTTTCTGAAAAACTAATTATTTTAGTAATTTGTTTCCTGTATATTGGGTTTTTTTCCAGTTTGACAAGAGGTATAGTAATTTTGATTTTATTGATTTCATTTTCCTTATTAAAATTTCCTGTTGTTTTGTCAATCTCTGCAGTTTGGGCTTCTATCCCTTTCTTTTCGTCTTTCTTTTATTGTGAGGTTTTTGTTTCATCTACAGGAACCTTCGCTTTCTGTGTGTTGACGATGGGTGTTTTTGTTGGCTTTGTCTTGGTAGGCTATGAGTCAGTGGTCTTGGTTTCAATGGTCTACTCTTCAGCAGCTTTTGAAGCTACCTCGTCTGTTTCCCCCCTTGGCAGGATTTTCTTCACTAGGGTGATTGTGACGTTCTTGTTTCTAGGACTTAGATTGTACTTCTGGTGGAGTTCGGCCATTATGTCATAACAAGAATCGCTAATGACATAATGGACAAGATTATGAAAAATACTTAAAAACAGAGTATAGATCTGAAAATAACAAGAACAACGAGATTCTTGTTATTTTCAGATCTATACTCTGTTTTTAAGTATTTTTCATAATTTTGTCTTGTTAAATAAGGTTGTTGATAGTCATCACCAAGATTATTTATGTCTTCTTCTAACTCCTCAAACTCTTGCATGTCTTCTCATCCTATAAATTTTTCACTTTTAATGGGGGCTTGGATTTTTTTATCCTCATTCTTAATTTGTCTTTGTTGAGTTTGAGGGTTAGGATTCCTTCTGAAATCATTTCTAGGGAAATGTTCATTCTTTGATTGGTCTAATTCCATTCTTGAAATCTTATTCGAAAATTCTTTAATTATTCTCACCATGTCATCCATCTTGTCTTCCGAAGAACTTCCATATCCTGAGGGCCCTCCTTGTTCTCTATACCTTCTGGTTTCTTTGTTTCCTGTTTCAAATTTGGTTTTTAGCTTTCTTTATGCCATCATATTTGATTCAATTTCTAAGGAATCATCTTGAATTTTATTGAGGTCTACTTATCTTCTCTCCCTCAACAACAGGGCAAAATCAAGGTCAAAAGCCCCAGCGAATGTTACTTTCGTTGTGGGTTGGAAAGGTTTGACCTGGGCTGGAATTTTATTATACAACTTATTAAACCTTTGGGTAAACTCGAGAACTGATTCATATTTTTTCTTTATCAAAGCCCCAAATTCAGTTAGATAGTAGAGATGGTATTTACTTTCTCCCCATTGTCTGATAAAAGCATTTTTCAGTTCATCGTATGACCATATTGATCTTGCTGCTAGACCTCAGAACCAGGTTCTCACCTGTCCTTCAAACTTTTGAGCCAGCAGTCTCGAATAAACATACTCCTGTTCAATACCAAGGTTTTCCACAAATTGATCAA
The DNA here is from genome assembly GCA_009831015.1 of Picea engelmannii. Taxonomy (NCBI): domain Eukaryota; kingdom Viridiplantae; phylum Streptophyta; class Pinopsida; order Pinales; family Pinaceae; genus Picea; species Picea engelmannii. The sequence continues at coordinate 1,660,094 of ML781228.1, forward strand.
AGAAATTGATGTGTTCGGTTGCGGTTAAATCACCTTCTCCTGTGAATTTCGACAGATTTTTCATGTAATTTTAGGATAGATCGCGGAGAGGAACTAGGAGGACCAAAGGAGAATACTTAGCAACCACTTTGGCAAAGATTAGAGGGAGTGGTACTTGACCGTATTCTCCTCCTCCCCCAGCACCGCCTATGGCTCCACTCCCAGCCCCACCTCCTCCGGTTGTAGCCATTAATAATTTAAAGGGTGAAACTTGGAGATTATAAGGGAGAGTTTTAAAGGGGTGTGGTAACCCTTTGGTCGGGGCTGAATAGGGCAAGATGGTTTCAGGAAAATAGTCATCAAGGGATAGGAAACTTGAAAAAGAAGGACTTGGAAATCGTGGGCTGATTTCTTTGGACTCACAGGGTGAATATACAGGAGAATCAATAGGAGTCAAGTCAAGGTATATAGGATATCCTTCAGAGTTCTGAGAGATGGGAAATCAAACTTCAAGAAAGTCCAGGCTCTAGGGTTACAAATCTATCGGTGGATAGTTCTCCGCAAAGGAGTGGAATATTTAACCTTTCAGGTAGATCCTTAGTGTTTGACTCTGTGAATTTAGGTTGATAAATATTATTTGTCGATGAAGCAGTCTATTTAAGGTATCTTCTTGATTTCAAATTTTTTTTTGGGTCGGATACAGGCGAAGTCTGTTTATCATCTGGATTCTTCCTGGTATTCTTTCGATTAAAATCCAGTTTATTAATTGTGGAATCGCCAAGTGAAAGATGAAAGTAGCCTTGTAAAGTTTTCAATCTTTTTTCACTACCAAAGAAAGAAATTATCAATGTCGTTCCTCCCAGGGAAAATAGTTTTGTTTCTTCGTTCCCTGGCAATGGCGCCAAAAATATGTTGTTCCATAGTTTATACTTAAGGATTTAAAGTATATAGTCTAGGCATACGAAAAATGTAGAGAGAGTTAAGGTATAAAAAGTGTCATTTATTGAGGGAAAAGCTATGGCTTATTTCTTAACTATCTCTATCTAGCTTCCTAGGGTTCCTGGATGCTTATATCCCATTCAATTGCTACCCATGAACATTCTAATTCGACTCAGGTGTTTGATTTATGTAAGATAGTGTTAAATAAGTTTGAATCAATGCTAGTCGGATCTCAAAGGCCGGGTTCTATATTGGGTTGTCTTGTAATAGGTAAAGTCACGAGGGATGAAGGTTAAAAAATATATTACTTTTTTTTCAAGGTTTGCTATTTATGTTTCGGATTATAAGAGAAAATTTCCCAAACTTAAATTAATAATATAACAGTTTCAGAGGTCGTTTCCCGTTCTTGAGTCAAAATAAAAAATCATAAAAGTGATGGGAGAAGAACATAAAGATGTTTAAACAATGTGAGGCATCAATCATGGAGGAAACTCACTTTGCAACAGGAGAAGAAGAAAGACAAGAGATCTCTGATGAAGCATAAAAATATAGTAATCTGAATAATCTACAAATCTTGAGCCTTCTAATAGAAATCACAGAGGAAAAATCGTAAGCAATTAGATAACCAAATAACTCTTAACCACAATAGATGTTGTACTAAATTGCAGTTAAACATTCATCAAAGATATATAAGGGAAAGATGTTGAAAATGAAAGTAAAGAGGAACACATAACTCAGGGTTGATAGAATCAGGAATCTTCGTTTTGTATTATCATTAATCGCTGTAAATGAAGAAAACTTCTCTAGTACAATTGGTTGCAAAAACTCCTTTTCTTAGTCTTATGAAATTATGTTTATACAAAGTCACCAATTCTTGACGGTTGGTGATTTCCTAACTCCTAGGGGCTAAGGGTTACAAAAATGAAAACTTGAACCGTTTGCATGGTTATCTTTTATTTCTCTATCATATTGATAATATGAGCCTACAATATGATACTTCATTGCTTCTTTGAAGTATCTCCTTCTTTTGGTCCAAGACATTCAATACATTTTTCTAGAAAATGCACTAAAAATCTAGGAGGATCTGGTATATCCTTTGCCTCGAACAGATAAAAATTCCTCTGAATTTTCAACAATCGATCTTCAATCCCTTTATCAGCAAACCTAGCTGATTGCAATTTTAATTTTGGCTTCACCAGCCACCTGTCTATTTGGGTAACATCAATCTCTTTTAATTGCGAAATTTCAATCTTAATTTCATTCAAGTTCTCTTTGAGTTTCAGTGGATGTTTTACAATATTTATCTGTCCTAATAGCCCAAGACAATCATCTTTTCCAATGCCCAATGATCCTTTGTCTAGCAAATCGAAGGTTTCTTCGCAATCATCCTTGACTTCCTTGGCCATTTTCTTTCTTTCAGTTATGTTGGCCTCCCATACTTTAAGCATGATATCACCCCTGATCTACTCTGCGACAGACAACCTTGGAGTTTCTAATATCTCTTATTTTTTCGAAAGTACAACTACCTTTTTAAAGGTAGCCCAGGCTTCTTTAGCCTCTTTTTCTTTGAAAACAATTTTATCGAAATATTGACTTACTTCTCGAAAATAGTTCTCAATAACCTCTACTTTAGAAATCAATCTTTGTTGCTCTGATTCTATCTTCATATGCACCTCTAGTGCCTGGGTTTGAAAAACTTTTAAATCTATCACCTGATTTTGAATATAATTCAACCTATCCTACAACTGCCTCACTAATTCTTCCTGCTAGATGAGCTGCCTCTAACTAGCTTGCATCTTCTTATACATCTCATCCAAGCTAGATTTGAGCAGTTGGATTTCCTATATGTCAACGGCTCTATCATTTTCTAGCCCTTTGTTTATCTCCTCTCTAAGTTCCTTATTTGACTCTGCAACTGGGCTATCATCTGATTCTTCTTCTTTAACTTTGTTTTCAGATTGTCAACTAAAAATAAGTTAGTTGTTTCCAAATCTCCCATAGAACCTGCTACCTTTGTGGTGAAATCTTCCTCTTCTAGGTTCTTTCCATCTACAAGTACTCTGTGTTTATTTAGCATTGTGCCTTCTTTCAAATGCATTTCCTGTTTCACTACAACTTTCCTCTCCCTACTGAAAAAGTAGTCAGAGGAAGGTATCTCTTCTATAGATATGGGAGTAAGGTCACTTACATACATAACTTCTAGATTAGGAGTTCCAAATGTTGACTGTAAAGGAGTCAATGATGTAATAGGGATGCCCAACTTTGTAGATTGGGTTTCTCCTACTGTTTTGGGAATATCAATAGGAATAGTTGATGATAAGGGAGGAATCGTTTGACTCGACTTTGGAGGTGTCTCGAGCATAGACTCTATTTCTGACCTTGGGTGCTATGTTTGTGAAGCCTTTTCTTTTTGTGAAGATGCTTCAGTCTTCTTTGCATTTTCTTCTACAGTCTTATCGTTAGAAGGCTTCGGCTCGAAACCTAGAGGTATGCTTTCCTGTTCTAGAGGAGAGGTTACCATTTTTCCCTGTAGTATCTTAGGTAATCCACTTCGTCTTTGATTTTGGAAAGAAAGGAAGCTGGCCTATAGGTCTAGGGATAGTGTCTGGATCCTATCTAATACCTCCTCATATCTTCTGGTCCCTTTAAAAATGTCATCATGAGGGGAATCTTCGTGCTCTATAGTTTTCATGTTGCATTGAGACAGGTGATGTCCCACAACTTTGTATGGGTCATGCCTCCTGAAATTGACATCCACCAGTTTAATTTCATCCAATGTCGCAGATTCTACTTTGGAATGGCCAAAGTTTAGCAGCTAAAACTTTCCAACCTGTAAGGGAAAAATTGGCCAAAATTTTTTATGGGCTTCTTTAAGCTCTTTGTTGATGCCTCCTGTAATTATTTGGCAAGCCACCTCCCTACATGCTAATCTATCAGGAAGGAACTTTGGAAGTGCGTGAGGAGGAATTGAGCACCTGAACACTCTGACATAAGAGAAACTCTCTTCAATAAACCAATTTGCAATCGTTCTGAGGGTTCCCACGATTTTCTCTGAAATCCGAGGGGGTGCATAACCATACAAAATTTGGTGCACAGGTATCACTACATAGTGACAAATTTCGTAAATAAATCTTTAACACTCTCCTCCCATAATTTAGAGTGATAAACATGAATGGGTTCAGCACAAGCTGGGTTCCAGCTCCAATTCATCAAGGGGAATGGAGACATGTAACAGATAGCATCTATAATATATGTAGACATGTAAAAATACACCGGTCGACATTTCAAGTTTTCCATATGGTACTCTGTAATCTCCTTGGTTAGGTTATCTGATAAAATTTTACCCCAGATGAAAGTGTAACCTTCAAATACCTTGTGTATAATTTGCAGCCATTCCATGGGGAAATGGGTAGGGATTTTTCTCCCAAAAAGTCTACATAAAATCATTGCTATATAAACCATGTATTCATTTAACGGTGTTGTGGCATAAATTCCATGGGTATTAGCTCTAAATTTTGTTGAAATTCCCCACCAATCTTTGATTATACCTGGATATGTTTGATCCAATTCTATACACTCCTTTCTTTGAAATTCTTCTACAAATTCGACATTATAAATGTATTTAGAAACATGGGATAGTTTATACATTACTTGGATGTGCTCTAGTCTGAATGAGCCGACGACGAAATTTTGGTGATTTAGAATGCTCCAAGTCTGAATGTCAGTTTTTTCTAAAGCCCAGCTTATCATGTCATTGTATGGAATGAGTCTCAGTCATGTGGCTATCTTATGGAGCTCAGACTCTGCTATATCTCTGAGTTTATTTTTAGTCTTTTCGTTTCTGAAATCGTCATGGAAGCTCCTAACCTCATACTATAAGATTTCAAAAATCTGCCTCTAGGACTTGACTGAATCCACAACATGTGGCATAGTATCAGATATAACATATCCATCCAAATTTGAGCTTTCACTGGCGTCCTCACTCTTCTTAGGAACTTTTCTGGGTGCCATGATGTTTGTGATAAAAATGAAAACCTATTACACAGAAGAAATGTGTGAGCTCCTTTGAATGTAACTCACTTCTTGTCTGAAGGTAAGAATGAAATTCAAAATAACAAACCTTTATTAACCCTTAACTTGCCTTAAATTGAACGTACTGATACAGGCGATAAAAATTAAATGCTTTAATGGGGATGGTACACCTGTAGATACTCACTTTACGCTAAAAAATTCTCCATTAATCCGTTATAAATACGGCCACATATCGGAGATTCAAAACTGGGATTTTGAAAGGAATGTCTTCGAAAACTCTCGAAAAACGAAACGTGAAAAGTCATTTAGTATCGTTAACCCTGTTTTAATGTTAAGCTAATTACGCTTAAGTGCTTAATACTTTGAGGATTTTGGGCTTCAGGGTTTTTTTAGTACGAAAGAGTGATAACTCTTTGATTTTCTGAAATGTGACTGATTAACGATTTGTTAAGTATGTTTAAAATTTAATTAATCATGATCAAAAAGGGATTTCGTAAAAAAATGCATCAGGACATTGAACTGTTGTTTAAGTTAAGATGGCCGAAAAAGAAAGTAAGAAAGGCTTAGAAAGTCATTAAACCTTTTTAATTATTCCTTTTGATTCGGTTTAATTTCTTTTAAACAATCACTTTTCGAGACTTCGATATCGGAACTTTGGAGTTGTTATTTAAAAATCATATTTCGAGAATATCCGAACCCCAAAACCCAAAACTCTTAAAAGACTTTTTGACTCCTTTTAGAACTAAGGGTGGATCCATAACCAAAACAAAAAATTGAGTTTTAAGGTTATAAGAAGAAAAAAAAACTTTGTTTCAACATGTCTTGACTTGATTACCAACCCAATGACCTCCATAAATGGTTCTTATATGTATATGGTATCACCCCCACCATAGGTCAATTATGTGGTGTTATCTCCCATGCCTTCATCTACCGATAAAGATGATCCTCTCACTATAAGCTCAGCCTCTTATGACTTAGATTTGGTACTTGACATGGTGATATCGTCGATACAGCTAGCAAAGAATGATCTCCTTACCCCTGACATGACCCTCGACATGTGTTCCTTCCAGAGCATTGCTCTTTCATCCAATGAAGATATCTTGGAGGCCATGATCGAGTTTTGTCCCTTGACATGGTTTCCTTCCAGAGCATTATCTTCTTGGAAGCCATGATCAAACAAAGGTCACGAGCATAGTTTTCCTCTCTGTGGAAAGCTCGCTAAAAAATAAAACAGAAGCTATGAGCATAGTTTCGCTTCTCTGTGGAAAGCTCATTAAAAAATGAAATAGAAGCTATGAGCATAGTTTTTCTTCTCTGTGGAAATCTCGTTAAAAAATGAAACAGAGGTCATGATCATAGTTTTTCTCTCAGTAAGAAGCTTTTTAAAAAATGAAACAAAAATCTGGGGATTGAACTCGGAACCTGGAGCATAGTTTTATTTTCTATGGAAAGATCGTTAAAAAATGAAACAAATGTCCTGAGCATATTTCTTTTCCTGTGTCAAGCTCATTAAAAAATGAAATATTCACCTCTCCTAATAAGTTCATTCTTTCTTTAGGTCTCACATTTGAACCTTCATTTCATCCACCCTTATCCTTTTTCTCCATCTAGTATAGAAATTGGTGACAACCTCAAAGTCGGTGAATGAATTGAATCTTGGGGGGGCATGTCTCTAGCCTTTGATTATCATTATGGAGTTATGCCACTAGATTGTAAAGCTGGAGGCAGAGTACCAACCATCCATGGGTATCCCAACCTTTTTAATTTACGTTGGGAATTTACAAGCATACTTTAATTTTGTTTCAAGCTTGTGTAAAAATGAAACCAATACCGAGCTTAGTTTTTGTTCTTTCTCGTGCTCGTAAATACATGAGAATAAGTTACCAAGCTTAGTTTTTATTCTTTCTCGTTCTTATAAATACATGAGGATGTAACCGAGTAGACTTTTATCACTTTTTCGAACTCATAAAGGTTATATGAAAAAGGAACCCACTGGAGTCTGTTAAGGTCCTAACCCGCATATAGGTAGATAAATGTATTCGGATGTAATAAAGGTCAATATTAATAAGACCTTTCAATAAAATAGAATAAGGCGGATGTAAGAAGACCTAATAGAAGCTTCCGCTTCTAGAAGGATCTTCCTCTAGATGCTTCTTTTTAGTAT
>ML781228.1:1672638-1684016 GCA_009831015.1 Picea engelmannii
AACATTGCTATCTGAATCAAGTGCTATTTCTGTTCAAGAGCTATTTCTGTTGCTATTTCGTATATCATTTCTGTGTATTGTGAAGATTATGCTGGATATTTCACTGTTATTCTGTTATTTCTAGCATTTCGTTTCTGTTCTGCTTATTTTATATATCTGGTATCTTGCAGAGTCTCCTTTAAACTCTTTCCAGACTCTCTAAACATGAAAAGATTGTCGAGTGATGTTGCTTCCTTTCACACTCGTTAAAAGGTTTGAAAGGGAATCTTTCGAGTGGTATTTTATCTCTTTTTCAGCCTCTCAAGACTAAAATTACAAAAAAAGACAACCCTGGAGTCATCTTTAAGTTCTTTTCAAACTCTCTAAACATGAAAAACCACCATGTTTTCCTTCTATAGACTCGCTAAAATACACATTGAAGGACCCATATGGGATGAACCCTTACTTCTTCTAGTTTGTTAAACAAAGGAAGAGGTACTCACCGAAGGTGAGTTATATCAAGCATGTGTTATCTTCCTCAAGCTCGTTAAATTAAAAAGAGGTACTCATTTATCTGGGTGGGGGGAAAAAATTGAAGGAAGTGGGTAAATTTTTTGAGAATCCTTTATGGCATCTTTTGTCGCCCTTGAACATGGCACATGTTTGCATCTCATGTTATAGTTGGGTAATTCGCTTGTCTCTGAATCATACCAATTCCATGTGTCGCCATACTTTTTCGTCTAGTTGAAGAGTGCTATTATTATCATCACGTTACATTTTTTGGTACTCGTTGAGTCAATGCTGCCAATTCAATTGTCGTGCCTAATTTTGTTCGAGGGAAGTTTCACTTCAAACCATCCATCTGCAGTATTAATAGTTTCCATTTTCTATGCCAACCCATACTTATTTGATTCACCATCTTACATCACTTTCCTATGTCAGTTTCGTGTCGTTGATGGGGGATATATCAAGGCCCTCCTTCGACGAGTCTCTTCCTGTCAAATTCAACACATCATTCAAGAACTAGACTTAGAAACCAGTTATTACCTTGGGACCTACATGCCTCAATGGCAAGCCTCCTTGCTTCCGATAGTGGGCTTACATCATTGACCTCTGATCAGATGATTCCATTAATGTTCGAATTCAACTTATCTATTCACATTCACTGGATTGTACTAGGGTACCTTGGGATTCATTGACATCACTCGTGATTTACCTCGCACTTGTTAATGGCTTACCTCATTGATCGGTAATCAAGTGGTCTCTACCATGTTCAACGTTAAAACATCTATTCACATGGTTAGAATTGTGCCACATCAGGATCAGTGAGAAGATCGTGGGTTGAGTTTTCACTCTGATATCTACTTTACTCAGGTTGCGATGGATTTTCTTTTGAGAACATTGATATATATACTATCACATAGATCCATTTTGTGTTGGTCTATGTATATGTTTTTTCATTATGTAGATCCACTATGTATTGTTCGTGGCTATGATCAGTTCATGTCATGGGAGTATATATCCACATTGTATATTTGGTGGCTATACCTTTTAAGTCAATATGATTATGGATCTGCAGTGTATTTTATGGCAGCCATACCTTGAAAATATTTTATCACTCAAGCATAGGTATTCCTGCCTTGGGTTTGAAACATGTCTTAACATTTTTCTGATGGTTGTATGTAGCTTCTATCAGGTTCTCCGAGTCCATACCCTTTCTTCGAAAAAGTCTACAAAGTACTTCAATCATCAGTTTTCGTCTTCTGACTTCGCACTTTGGGGGGAAATCTGTTACACATCAAAATTACTCACTTCGATGATGTCTCACTATCATTATTGCAAGTGTCGCAAAAATCCTATTGTCATCCCGCCAGTGTCGCATCACGAATGAAATCATAAAGAGGCTTGAGATACCCTCTAAGACTGGTTAAAAGAAGTAATATATCATTTGGCGAAGAGTACAAAAGTTTTCCTTGAGGAAACACCATCAGAAAAGCATTTTTGGAGATCGACACTCCCCTACCCACTTGCAGGGAGCACTAGCACTCCTTTCCTTCTTAACAGGGAGCATTGTAATTCTCTATGGCACATTTTGAGGGAGCATCGAGCTGTTGAGAAAATCAAGGGACAAATCCCCCTTATCTTTGAATCCAGTTGAGAAATATCCGAGTCATTTTGGCTCGAATCTATGACCAAGGCTGGATGTAAGGGGAGTTCCACAACTTATGAAGAAAGATCCTCAACTTATCCCAAGAATATCTAAGATGGTTAGGCCTCTCAAAGACTATATAAGGAGGCATTCTCATGGTGAAAGGAGAGGATAATCAGTGAAAAGTATTTTCATTTTGATTGTGGATCATTCGAGCAAGGGGTTGGACAAGGAGAGCTTGGTGAGGCTGCTACATTTTCATCTACACTTTGTAAGCACCTTATTTTGTTCTCATGAATACATGTGCTTGGCTTGTTTCCTTCAAGATTGTGTACATTTGCATGATCTTCTCTCTTTTCGATAGATCTAGCTTTGAACTAATCATGGTAGAGTAGGAAGTATGTTTTTTCTTGGTTGTTTATGGGATTGAAGGACTCGTTAAAGGACTTGGAGATCAAGTCCAAATTGGATTGAGTGAGGAAAAACTTTGAAAAAAAGGTACTCATATTGTCTCCTTCTTCTCTATTTATTAGCTTAGCTAGGTTAAAAGGAAAGTCAGTGTTCAAAGTTAGCACTTTTCTCTCTTGGTCATAGGGGTCCAAGATCCAAGAGGGAATTCACCTGTCCACAGGGGGATTTTCCTACAACAGACTGCAAACTCAATAATGAATCCTGCAATGATGTTTTCTAGGAGAAAATTGACTACGCGCGTGAATTTGTTGTTGAATTTTTGTAGATGCACAATTTTTTCAATAGTCCATTCTATTGGTATTATCTAGTTAGTTGTGTAAGTTTCATTCAACCTCAGTATCCACTTCTGCAACAAATGAAAATTCATAGAAAAATGCCTCATGACGATCAGTAAATATGTACCTCTCCAAATATTGACGCGGTGTATACTTAGGGTTCCTATTGTCTTTATGTGCAAATTCAAAATCTTTTGTTGTCAACCATCGTTCAATATCTTGTTTAGTTGGGTTCCATGATTTGAACATCACCTTCTAATACTTTAATATCTTCACTGTGCTTCTCAGCAAGTCCCTTCCAATCTTTTCTTCCAAGGGGAGGTTGTACCTCACATCCTTGTAATGCGATCTACAACCAAGAACAATAGAGAAAAAACAACAACAATAATTGTCACAACAATGGGGAGCAACAAAGGGAATCGAGCCCAAATGAACGAAGAAGGATTCTGAACCATATGATGATCAAATATCCCAATGTCCAAGCTAGTCATTACGGTGGGAGAGGTGCACTATAGCCAAAATATATGATGGCCCACCAGTGCTAATAGACAAATCCAAATTGTAACCTATGTCTTTGTTCTCTTATCATTACAAAGGGGATATGGACAAAATTTTGTAAATGAAAGGTCATGGGGGAAGGTGGAAGATCAAGAGTCAAATTCAACTCTAATAAATACTTGGATTGTTTCCAATAAAAGGGATTTTTGGCTCTTCAAGAATTTTACATCTTTTGACCTATTTTGGGGATATAGTGTTAACTAAAATTGAGAATCTCTCCTTGGATCTTTCATGTACTATTACATAAACTTTTAATGACTTGGAGAAGATGGTTTGGCCAAATTATTTTCAAAAGAGTTTTGATCCTCGTGTTGGACGTGCTATGGACTATTCCTGTGCATTTTTCTTCGAACTCGAGTTGTGTAAGGATGTAATTCATATTGTATACTAATATTATGTATGATGGTTGCATTATTATTTATGTTTCGTGGAGAACATTCATCTGAATGGTTGTTTAAATGCTAGACTACTCAGTGTTTACAATTGTTTATTTATGTTCTTTTCTTTTCTCTTTGTGAACTATTTCTCGGGCCCTTGATAGGAGCATGGTAGATTCTATGTTTACTTTTCGTTTACCTTAGTTATTTTCGGATTCATGCATCTCAGATCAACTGCATTTCATATTTTAGCTTAGGAAACCTTCAGCGGTGGACTAGGCCACAACTGGTAAAACCAAAATTAGAAATGGTTTCTGAGCTAGAATGTGGATGGGTTCCCTATTCCAAATAGTGATAGGTCTAATTGGAAGTTCTTACCCGAGGTAGCCCCTGATATTGACAAAGGGAAAATTTTCCCACGTCAACAGGTTTATAAAAAAACAATTACTTTTCAATGGATCACATTTATGTAGTTAGGGATTGAGGTGAATAATATAAATTTATCATAACTTCTTCTATACTTCTAGGATTGGATATTATGGAGATAATTATGTAATTCCATGGATTCTATGGATCTGCTAGAACTAGTTTGATTGAAATTTGTGCACTCTATCAAAAGATATCCAATTTGCAAACCTTGTGGCCATCATTGGAAAAAACCCTAAAAAACCTGATATTAAATCAATGATATCTCCACTTCAAAGACTCTGTTTTGGAAAATTTATTTTATAAATTCAGTATTTTTACGAGAGGAACTGATATCTATGGTTTTATTTCTTCAAATAATTCACAAAATGTTTTAGAAATCGACCTAAATTATTCCATCCTTTTTTTTCCGTAAACAAATTACAAAAGGAAAAAAAAAACAATTCTTCCACTTTTATCCCAAGAAAGAGTTTTGATACCACTTGTAGTAAACCTTGATAGATATAAGAGAGAATACACCATAAAAATTTAGAAATAAACCCTTAAACACAAAATATACCAAACATGCACTATGAACAACATAATAATATAGAGAAGAGAGCCCCTAATGTAGGATAACACCATCAATTACACTTTATATAAGGAATCACTCCACAAGCCATACTTTCTATAATACAATACAATCCAACCAACATCCAATACAATGATAATCATTATATTTAGACTTTATCATGAGTATTCCTAGGGGCTCTATGCAAACTATGCATGATTATGATATTATTTCGTTTTAATTACATAGTGGGCCTATTCTTTTATTATGGCCACATTGTATTCATTATATCCTTGGATAACTCCCTAGATACCCCATATTATTCTCCCTACTTACATTACACATGGCCTTCATTGATAGTTTTTTTTTTAATATCACTTGATCAGAATGCTTAATATTTTATTCTCCTTCAACTTATATGCAACGATCCATAACGGCACTGATCCTCTTTATCCAACGATCCTCCACACAATGATATGGTCCACACTATTCTCCAGTAGAGACGCTCTCCTTGTGTAACTCTATTATTCCAGGAACATAGCAGAACGAAGACAACGCAGTAATCTTACCTTGATCTCGCTTAGATAATCTGCGTAGATCACAATTTAAAGCAATAATCCGCGCAGATCATAATAATCTGCAATGAATTTTCTCGCGCGACCATACAGCAGAGAAGAATCCGAAAACCTCTCGGTGATATCTTAGCACTCCAGTGATATATCTCAGTGCTCCAACAATTTTAATAGCGAATATATCTTTATATCTCAGTAGTGATCTCGCTCCACAAAGATGTTGCAATGTCTGCTCGCATTTTGATCTGGGTGCACTCTCCACGCCTTCTCAAGCATACGCTCTCATCACGCCCTCTCACGCGACCTGCCTCTCTATCCACTCACAATGGACAATGATCCATACGATCTCACCACGCCCTCTCAAACGCTCTCCCGATAGACGCACCACAACAACGCTCCAACGTTCGGCTCCTCTGGACCTGCAAGGTTCTAAAAAATAGGAGCGATGGATCTCGTTAATAAATTAGATACAACACCCGTCAATCGGTTGATGTCTTCTTCTCGTTTTCTCAGCGCGCAACAGCTAAAGCGATCTTCAGTGTATAGACAACGCTAAATGGAGGACAAAACACGATATATCTTTAGTGATATATCTCGACTCTCAAGTGTATAGACAACACGCCTCTCTTAAGTGTCGGGGTGTTTCATATGTAGCAAACCAGTTGAGCCATCTCATCAACGCAAGCCTGAAGTGATTTCAAAAGAGCTCGGGCTTCACTCAGATAAGATGCTCCACGCCCTCTCCATGTGGGCTTCTCCGTCACCATGCCTCTCCACACGGGCTAAACGTCACCAGCAGTGACGCGAGCTCAGCAGATGTGCTCTCCTCCAATTGACAGATGCTCTCTCCTCACAGACTTAGCACATAGATGTAGTATACCTAGGGAGTTAATATGGGGTACCTAGGAAGGTACCCAATGGGAATGTAGTTATGTGTTATTAGTGGAAGTCATTTAATGTATGAGAATGTGGTCATTCAATATAAGGTGGACTAAGTCCACTATATTAATAAAGACCCACTATAGTAGTTAAATGTAATAAATGTGAGAAGGATCTCTAGAAGGTTCCTAGGAGATAAAGAAAGCTATATAAAGAAGTGTAAGCAATGTAATGAAGCATAGTGAAGAATATTTCCATTATAATAAGCAAGTGCTGCTTGAGGAGTGCATTACTTCCTTAAGGAATAATATATGGTGTTACCCTACCTCAAGAATTTTCTATATTCTTGTGTTCATGTTATGGTCCATGAAGAGATCTTGTTTCTATGATCCGCCTCTCCAATATAGACAATGATCCTCCATCTCTAATACCAACTTAGAAAATGAGAATGTAAACCAACTCCCAACACCTGGAGGCCGGGGAAGCAAAGCCAAACTTTGTTCGAGTTAATTAATGAGAATTATATATATATATATATATATATATATATATATATATATATAAAGGTATGGTTTTGAATGGTTGAAAACCAATCAACGTCACCGCAACTAATTCTCCATTATTTCTAAGTTCCCAAAAAATTAGCAAATAATATTATTACTATAGGTTGTGGGTAGATTTTTTCTAAAACTTTCATGTATCTAGAATTATCATCATGTACCTACTTGTTCGATAATGCAATCATCATACTTCTTAAAAATATAACTACTATCGGTTTAAACGATCATTTTTATCAAATTTTTGGTCGAACGTTTTTTAATCTATAAATTAGCTTTATAAGTTAAGAGGTTTTTTTGCATCTTAAATTCGAAGAGTAATAAGTTGTTTTGTTGTTTGTTAATTGGAAATGTAGGTTTCTTCAGCGGTGAGGTTGATTATGTAGTTCCAATTACTGGCACTAGGTTATCAATTAATCAACTTAGTCTTCCCATTACAATTCCATGGTATTCACGGTATTTCAATAATCAGGTGGGAATTTTCTGAACAAAATTCTTATATTTCATCAAATATCAACATAGTCATTTTTCTCTCAACTTTCACTGTGATATACAGTTTTACTAATTATCTTTTGTCAATTTATTAATAGATGGTTGGAGGATGAACATAAAAACACATGAAATTACATAAACCAATTGCAAACTTTCTCAAAAATGAAACAATGATTGTCGATTTGAAACTAAAACTAATGATTTAAATATTAATATTAACTTAATTTAATTGAGAAAATGGGAATGAAACAACAAAATTATTACTTCTTAAATACCATCCTCATTGACCATTCTTCCAATAGCCTCATGATAATGGATGACGAGAGATTTGGATTTCACTTGGAAATTCTGTCAATGTTAAACTTTTCTCCATCTCCATCCAGTGATTATTTAATGTTTCCATTGCCAACCATTTCATCAAGATTGTCTAAATTTCCATTAGTAATTAGTAATGTAAGTATTAAAACTTGATTTAGTATTAGTTTCTATTAATAAATGTATTTGATTTAGTGTGAAATGGTAATAAAGTGATAAAATTAACACCTCTTAAATTAGATTACCACTACCTAAACTAATGATCTTGTGGTAACCTCACAATAATTGATTTTCTATAATAGTTTGTATTTTACATTGAAATTGATTATTCAATTCTATCACAAAAGAAAGCATTGTTTTTATAATTATTAAATCTCTTTTTCCTCATTAAGATAACATAAAATCCTTACGACTCCTCATGCATTCACACCACACGTTCATTGCATTGATCCATCTCTTCCCGAAGAAACAACCCAAGGGCTATGCATGGCCAATAATGAATAATTTTCTTGTTTTGTTGGTTCACAGGTTTCACCTCACCATTGCTAGCACAACTTGACAGTCAATGAAAGTAAAAAATTCTTTATAACGAGGTGTCTGGTTCAAATGAAGAATGAATACCTACATCCAATGGGGAAGAAAGAAAAAACAGGGCTCCCCTTCGATCTTTCTTGCTTGGGAAGAAGGGAGGGATCGATCTCTATTTTAGATGAGTTCCTTTGATTCAATGATGGTTGTAGTATGTTGTAAATCACGCACACAATGGTGGGAACCAAGGGAAGTAGGAACAAAGTTAGTAGCAGAGTCATGGCGCCTATCAATGCAGCCCCCATTACGGTCACTACCTCTTCCTTCCATTTCTTTGTAACCTACCCAAGCTTGGTGATGGGAGAGGAAGCGATAAATTACATGGTCAGATTAATATTTCTGAAAGAAAAGGTCGAGAGAAACAACAAAGACCGAGAGAACCTTGAACAACACAACGGTCCCTTCCTCATGATCAAACACAATACTGATCTTATAGGGCTTGTCCATTCTTTAAATCACAGAAGTATATTCATCATGTATATTTCAATAGATTTCACAGGTACTATCAAATCCCACAAAGGATATTAGATCATATAAAATTGACCAGATATTCCTAAGGTATAAGATTACCCATGATGAAACCCCTGATGAGAGATGAGGCCACAGTGGCTAGGATGAGGTTCTTCTTCATTCTCTCCAGGAAAGCCTCGCCATGCTCATCTTCTCGTGTGAATGGAATCCCTTGATAGCCTCTCAGGCTCAACTAGGATACCACAACAACACAAATAGTTCATCCTTGGGCTCAACCAAGAGATCACAACAACACCAATGTGTCATCTTCATGCCACCGATTTTTCCTTCTTCATTCTCTCCAGGAAAGCCTCGAAGTTCTCATCTTCTCTTGTGAATGATGACCCTTTCACAACCTCACGGGATGAACCAAGAGACCAAAAAAACACCAATAGCTCATCGCCAACACACCTGTGTTTTCTATGGAAGAAGAAATTCAAAGAGTCTTTTTTCCAAAAGCAGAAATGGTCCGTACTACTTCCATTCAGGCATGTAACAAACATAAATTGTTTGTAGGTATGCAACTAATTTTTAGACTTAAGCATGTAACAAACATAGATTGTAAGTCTGCAACTATTTTTTAGATTCAAACATGTAATTTTAATTGAATTGCTCCTTTATGACAACATTGCGCTAATTGCTACACTATTTGTGATTAGCATACATTAAAATATATGTACATTAAGGTGGTAAACAACACTAGCTCTGAATTTCATTATGCACTAAATTCATTGCGAAATATCATAAACAAGGATTGGACTCTGAGAAGCATAAGAAGCGATAATTTAAGCATGTTGAAAATGGATTTGAGAGGAATTTTTTGAAGTGTTCAATCGCATAAAAAGTAGCATTATCAACTTGTCTGACAGAGGTAATGTTATCACATTTATTTGTAAAGGGGGTGTTTCCCTAGGAAGTGAGCTTGGGCAAAGGAATGGAAGAAAGCGGGAAAAAACCCACATTTTGGCTTTTATACTAAGTCGGATGACTGATGTGACCTTTCGACGCAAGTGATAAGATGCACGCTTTTGAAGGAAAATCTCTCTACGGACAATTAAATCTCCTCTTGAGAGATAAACTCTTAACTCTTAAGACAGAAGATGCTTATCATGGACACTAACTTCCTTTCAGATCTAGATAAACTAATGTGTGAGGAGGAAGGAAAAAAAAAGTACCTTTTACCGGTGTTTGTCCCTGCACGGTCCGAGTTGAGCTCCAATCTTACACTCCTCGATAATCCCTGTAGTCAAACAAAGTAAAAGCAACTTCCTACTCTACTGATATTAGCTCGAAATAGACCTATCTATTAGAGACAAATTCATGTGAGATCAAACACAGATTTGAAAGAAACAGGGCAAGCATATTATATTAAAGAGAACAACAATGAAGAATGCTTATAGCTATAGATGTGAGTGTAGCAGCTTCATCAAGCCTTCCTCATCCGAACCCTTGCTCAAACAGTCCACACACCGAATGTTGATGTTTCGAAAGACACCTTCTTCATGATATCATAGGTTAGATGCTTCACAATTATTTCCATCCTTTTCACCATGAGAAGGCCTATTTAAATAGGCTTGGAGAGGCCCAACTACTTGAGATACCTTTGGGGTAAGTTGAGGATTTTCCTCCTTTAGTTATGGATCTACCCTAAGATCATGGCTTGACCAAGGATTCGAAGCCAACCACCTTTAGATATTGAGGGGATCTTTCCCTCAATCTTCTCAACAAACCAAAATTTGCTCAGAATAGGTAGCGCTCCTCCAAAAATGACATTAGAGCGTTATAGCGCTCCTTGAAAGAAGAACAACAAGTGTGTGTGTTATAAAGCTCCCCTAAAAGGGTGGACAGAGTGTTATAGCGCCCCCTGACAGTGTATAGGGGAGAACTCCTCTCTGAAACTCATTTTTAGTGGTTCTCTCAATGGCAAGAAGGTTTATAAACTCTGTTAACCCATTCCTCTTCTTCCAAATCAATTGTTTGAGGTGTTTCAAGTGTCCTTTCGATGTCGTTATAGGAACGATATAGACATTATGGTAGTATGTTTTTTCTGACACTTGCGACACTTGTGACCAAAATGTAACACTATCAAAGTGAGTAATTTTGAGGTGTAACAGATTGCCCACCAAAGCATGAAGTTAGAAGACGAGAACTGATAACTGAAATGATTTGCAGACTTTCAAGCAAGGGTATGGACTCAGAGTGTTGTAGGAAAATCTGCCTGCGGACAAGTAGATCGACCTCTAAGGCTTGACCTTAACCCTAGACAGAAAAGTGCTTATCATGGACACTGAATTTCTTTCGAATCTATCTAAGCCTAATGCATGAGAAGGAAGAGTAACAGAAGTACCTTTTNACCGACGTTTGTCCCTGCACGCTCCGAGTTGCGCTCCAATCCTTTGCTTCTCGTTGATGTCTGTGGACAAATCAAGATACGACCACTTCCTACTCTATTGACATTAGCTTGAAAACATATCTATCACTGAATGATAAGTTCATGTAGCATCAAACACAAACTATAAAGAAACAGGCCAAGCATATCATATTAATGAGAATAACGACAACAGTACTTACAATCGTAGATGCGAATGCGACAACTTCGTCAGATCCTCTTCGTCTAACCCTTGTCTGAAAGATCCACAACCTGGATGGCAGCAGCTGCACTGATGGCTCTTCTCTAGCT
>ML781228.1:1698562-1709744 GCA_009831015.1 Picea engelmannii
TTCAAGAGAAACTCCGTCGCAACCTGAGCAAAGTACATATCAGAGTGATCACTCAACCCAGGGTCTTCTTACCGATCCTGATGTAGTAAGAATCTAACCATCTGAATAGATGTCCTGATGTTGAACATGGAAGAAACCACTTAATTACCGGTCAATGATGTAAACCATTAACAAGCGTGAGGGAGATCACCATTAATGTCAACGATTCCCAAGGTACTCTAGTACATTCCAATGAATGTGAATGGATGAGATGAAGTCGAACATCCGTGGAATCATCTGATCAGAGGTCAATGATTTAAACCCACTGTTGAATGTGAGGAGGCCTACCATTGAGGCATGCATGTCCCAAAGTACTAACTGGTTTCTAAGTCTAGTTCCTGGATAATGTGTTGAAGTCGACAGGAATAGACTCGTCGAAGGAGGGCCTTAATGTATCCCCCATCAACGACATGAAACTGACATAGAGATGTAATTGGTGGATCAAAAGAACATGGACTAACATAGGTATTGAGGCAAGATATTTGTGATGGCTAACTCTCAAGGTGGATACTTCCCTTGAACACTGAGGCACAACAGCAGAAACATGACATAGACCAAAACACGATAATGCAGTGGATACTATGACTTTCTTCGGGTGACCCAAAGGAGTAAGAAAAACTCAGAGGATTGGTTCAGTGCAGAGGTTCAGCGGATTAATATGTGCGCAAAGAAAAAGTGTCGTGTTCAAGGGAGACTCTAAGAGTTACTGGGTAATGTTCTCAAAAACTTCTTGGCTTTCTTCTTTCAATTTTTTTCCCCATCCAGATAGATGAGTACCTCTTTTTGATTTAATGAGCTCAAGGAGGGTAACACATGCTTGATATAACTCACCTTCGGTAAGTTCCTCTTCCTTTGTTTAATGAACTAGAAGAAGTAAGGGTTCGGTCCCATATGGGTCTGTCGATGTTTGTTTAACGAGTCCAAAGATAGAAAACTCAAAGGTTTTTCATGATTATAGAGTCTGGAAAAACACTTAAAAGAGAACTCTCTCAGTTCCTTTTTCGTAAAGTAGTCAGATGAGACCGAAAAAGAGATAAATTATCGCTTCAACAGACATTTTCTTCAAATACTTTAACGATCATGAAGAGAACAAGGTCGCTCGACAATCTTTTCATGTTTAGAGAGTCTGAAAAGAACTTAAAGATGACTCCAATGTTGTTCTTTTTCGTAATGTTAGTCTCGCGAGGCTGAAAAAGAGATAAATTATCACTCGAAAGACGCCCTTTCAAACCTTTTAATGAGTGGTAAAAGAAGCAAGATCACTCGACGATCTTTTCATGTTTAGAGAGTCTAAAAAGAGCTTAAAGGAGACTCCAGGGGGTTCCTTTTTCATGTATCCATACAGATCCGAAAAAGAGATAAACGTTTACCTGGATGCATTCTCATGTATTTATGAGCACGAGAAAGAACAAAGACTAAGCTCGATATTCCCCTAGCTTGAAAGTTAGTGGCTTAACTCTAGAATGATTAGAAAAGGCTGGAGACATGCCCCCCAAGCTTCAATTCATTCACCGACTTTGAGGTTGTCACCAATTTCTCTACTAGATGAGAAAAAGGAGAAGGGTGGATGAAAAGAAGGTTCAAGAGAGGTGACCAATTCATTTTTTAACGAGATTGACACAGGAAAATAACTATGCTCATGGCGTCTGTTTCATTTTTTAACGAGATTGCTATAGAGAAGAGAAACTATGCTCGTGGCTTCGTCTGGATGATGGATTCCAAGAGGATAATTCTCTGGAAGGGTACCATGTCAAGAGAAAAAACTCGGTCATGGCCTCCAAGAGATCTTCACTGTATGGAAGATAATCACTCAGGAAGGAACACATTTCGAGGGTCACAATAGAGGTAAGGAGATCAGGCTCCAATAACCCTATTGAATAAATCACCATGTCCACTACCGGATCCAAATCATCGGAAGTTGAAATCATGGGAGATGATAGAAAATTGACATCAGGAGGGGAGATAGACTGTATATCTGCCCAAATTTATTCACGAGGGGGAAGAAAAGAGGATCGGTGACGGTTATTATCCTGAGGTATCTTTTCAATGCGAAACATTTCCGGAATAGATTCATCAAAAGGAAAAATTGGGGAAATGCAGTCGATTGTATACGACAAGGAACTCAACCGTGATTGCATCGAGGAACAGTTGGGTGCCAATAGATGTTGGTCATCCAACGAGGGAGAAGTGGATTGGATAGAAACGTATGATGGTTTGGCTGGACCAAGTGGCACGGTGTCACCTAGTGCATCGAATTCCAATGGACGAGGTAGAATCCAAGGGTCAGATGATTCCAAAGATTGATAATCCGTGGTCGAAATCATATCGACGGTGGCAACATGATGTGTAATCAGTGGAAGTGGTGTAGGGAGGGTACCCATGAGGCTAGAGTCTTTCAGTAAGACAACACCAATGATTTCATACGTGATCTTGTGGTCTCCCAAGAAAGGAATATTGTTGGTAGCGGGAGCGTGAGCATCGGTCAGGACTGCATTATCATGTTTTGGTTCGTATCATGTTTCTGTTGTTGTGCCTCAGTGTTCAAGGGAAGTATCTGCCTCGAGATTCAGTCCATGTTCTTTTGATCCACCAATTACATCTCTATGTCAGTTTCATTTCATTGATGGGGGATATATTAAGGCCCTCCTTCGAGGAGTCTATTCCTGTCGACTTCAGCACATTATCCAGGAACTAGACTTAGAAACTAGTTAGTACTTTGGGACCTACATGCCTCAATGGTAGGCCTCCTCACATTCGAAAGTGGGTTTACATCATTGACCTCTGATCAGATGATTCCATGGATGTATGACTTCAGCTCATCCATTCACATTCGTTGGAATGTACTAGAGTACCTTGGGAATCATTGATATTAATGGTGATCTCCCTCACACTTGTTAACAGTTTATATCATTGATCGGTAATCAAGTGCTTTCTGCCATGTTCAACATCAGGACATCTATTCACATGGTTAGATTTGTACTACATTGGGATCGATAAGAAGACCCTGGGTTGAGTTATCACTCTGATATGTACTTTGCCCGGGTTGCGACGGAGTTTCTCTTGAACAATAACACATATATTGTCACATAGATGCACTTTGTATTGGTCATGGCTATGTCTTGTCATATCATAGATCCACTATGTATTCTTCATGGATACGATTAGTTCAGGTCATGGGAGTATAGATCCATAGTTTATTTTTGGTGGTTATACCTTTTATCAATATAATTATGGATCCGCAGTGTATTTATGGCGGCCATACCTTGAAAGTCTCTATCACTCAAGCATAGGTATGCTTGCCTTGGATTTGAAGCATGTATTAATATTTGTTTGATGGTTGTGTGCAGCTTCCGTCAGGTTCTCTGAGTTTGTACCCTTGCTTGAAAGTCTGCAAATCATTTCAGTTATCAGTTCTCGTCTTCTAACTTCATGCTTTGGGGGGCAATCTGTTACACCTCAAAATTACTCACTTCGATAGTGTCGCATTTTGGTCACAAGTTTCGCAAGCGCCAGAAAAATCATACTGCCATAATGTCTATATCGTGCCTATAACGACATCGGAAGGACACTTGAAACACCTCAAACAATTGATTTGGAAGAAGAGGAATGGGTTAATAGAGTTTATAAATCTTATTTCCATTGAGAGAACCACTAAAAATGAGTTTCAGAGAGGATCGCTCCCCTATACACTATCAGGGGGCACTATAACACTCTGTCCACCATTTTAGGGGAGTGTTATAACACCATCACTTGCTTTTCTTCTTTCAAGGAGCGCTATAACGCTCTGATGTCCTTTTTGGAGGAGCGCTACCTATTCCAGGCGAATTTTGGTTTGTTGAGAAGATTGAGGGAAAGATCCCCTCAATATCTGAAGGTGGTTGGCTTCGAATCCTTGGTCAATCCATGATCTTATGGAAGATCCATAACTAAAGGAGGAAAATCCTCAACTTACCCCAAAGGTATCTCAAGTTACTGAAAATCCTCAACTTACCCCAGTGGAGTCGCCAATTTCTATTGAAGGAAAATCTCCCTGCAGATAGGTAGATCTCCTCTTGAGAGATAAACTCTTAACTCTTAAGATAGAAGATGCTTATCATGGACACTGACTTCCTTTTAGATCTAGATAAACTAATGTGTGAGGAGGAAGGAGAAAAGAAGTGCCTTTTACCGGTGTTTGTCCCCGCACGGTCAGAGTTGAGCTCCAATCTTACGCTCCTCGATAAGCCCTGTAGACAAACAAAAGTACAAACAACTTCCTACTCTACTGAGATTATCTCAAAATAGACCTATCTATTAGAGACAAATTCATGTGAGATCAAACACAGATTTGAAAGAAAAAGGCCAAGCATATTATATTAAAGAGAACAACAATGAAGAATGCTTATAGCCATAGATGTGTGTGTAGCAACTTCGTCAAGCCTTCCTTGTCCGAACCCTTGCTCAAACAGTCCACACATCGAATTTTGATGTTCCGAAAGACACCTTCTTCATGAGATCATAGGTTAGATGCTTCAAAATTATTTCCATCCCTTTCACCATGAGAAAGCCTATTTAAATAGGCTTGGAGAGGCCCAACTACTTGAGATACCTTTGGGGTAAGTTGAGGATTTTCCTCCTTTAGTTATGGATCTTCCCTAAGATCGTGGCTTGACCAAGGATTCGAAGCCAACCACCTTCATATATTGAGGGGATCTTTCCCTCAATCTTCTCAACAAACCAAAATTCACCTGGAATAGGTAGTGCTCCTCCAAAAAGGAAATTAGAGTGTTATAGCACTCCTTGAAAGAAGAACAACAAGCGTTGGTGTTATAACTCTCCCCTAAAAGGGTGGACAGAGTGTTATAGCACCCCCTGACAGTGTATAGGGGAGCACTCCTCTCTGAAACTCATTTTTGGTGGTTCTCTCAATGGCAAGAAGTTTTATAAACTCTGTTCACCCATTCCTCTTCTTCCAAATCAATTGTTTGAGGTGTTTCAAGTGTCCTTCCAATGTCGTTATAGGAACAATGTACACATTATGGAAGTATGCGTTTTCTGACACTTGCGACACTTGTGACCAAAATGTGACACTGTCAAAGTGAGTAATTTTGAGGTGTAACACATGCAAATCTGGGCGGATGAGATCTTTGCGCTCCAGATCAATGGTCATTGGCCGTATCAGGGCCTCAACATGCAAGGTCATTAAAAATTGTGAGGCAGGCTGGGGAAAAAATCATGGTTTTGTGGAGGTGCTACGTGTCAACCAGAGACACACATCGTTCCCAAAAGCAGGGAAGAATCAAACCTCTTTTTGCAGCCCCGATATGAGCATGTGTGTTTAGCGCCCTATCCCAGGTAGACAAGTGGTCGTTCTGTCCCGCTGGAACCTATCTCCCACTCCATATCTCTACTTTGTCAACCACATCCCCCCACTACCCTATGGCTTTCACTCCCTCACACCTATCCTCCATTCACCATCCCACCTGTAACTTCTCCCCTTCTCATATCCCACCACCTGTACCACTTCATTCCACCTTAGCTCCCGTCGTGTCACCCCCATAGCTTCATCCTAGCCTTCGTGTCCCCTCCATATGGCCATCACACAACCCAGTAGCCTACCCATCATGCCACTATCCTACCAGATCCTCTTCCACACCCACGACTACCTGGTCATCCTTGCAGGCGTCCAACTCAGCTCCAGATGTCAGAATACAGAGGCCACCACGTCCTACAGGTACAAAGTTGACTCGGGCCTTCTCAATCCCGATGAAGAAGTTATTAAGGTTGCTTGGTGGTAGTTGAACATCATTTCCGCCATAAATGGAAATCCCAGGGAAGGACTTTCAGTTAGTTGGCTCATATGTGGGTCCGTTCTAAAGTGCGATTGCGTATGACTGAGGTTCACTTCTGACGGGAGGTTGCATGGGTAGTCTATCAGGAAGCATGAAGACATAAATATTTCAATGCAAATTCTCTAGCATGTCTCTAGGGTTTTCTCTAAGTATATATGAGTCATTCTCATATTTGTTTAGAGTCGATGGTTGAGCTAAGCTCCCGCAACTATAAAGTTTTGATTTTAAATCTGGTTATCTATTATGTTATGCGTTTTGAGACTCCTTATTCAACCCAAGTCATTTTTCCTTTTCGTCTTTTATGCATTTGATATTGAATACTCGGGCATGGATGATCCAACCAAGTTGTTGTGATTATGTTGTAATGGAGGTTTGATTGCAACATTGTTGTAGCATTTTTCAGTTTCCTGAAGCTCTAAATCCAAGAGGATCTTGTTCTCTGATTTTTTCTTCATTTTTCTACTGGAAGACCTGATGTCCATAGCAATCCATTACTGTTCCTCTTTAAGTTCTTCCTCCTACTCACCCTTACTACAACTCACTGACTGAAGTTGGATCAAGGCCTCGTCTACTTGTACATACCCTATCCAGTTTATGAGTTAGAGAAATATCTTCTTGGGCCTGTGCCCATTCGACCACCTTAATTTTATTCTCTATGACATAAAAAACTGATGGGTACTATTCTTACCTCTGCTGCAATCCAAAGATGACTTCTAGTGCTAACATTTCTAGTGCCATTGCTGGGGACGAATTGAATATTTTCCCTGGGATTGAACAATAAAGCTTATTGGTTTTGAAGGTGCATCAGAACTTAGTACATCAATATTGAAACTGTGCACCTGACAACTCCACTGTGATGACTCCACTATTTCAGTTGTGGATTCCAGAGGTAGACACACGAGGTCTACTCCACAACTGCCTTTAACAACACCTGAAGCTGACCCAGAGAAAATTATAAGAAAGGGAAAGGCCTTCCGAGAAAGTACTTCTACTGTTGAACCAGATATTTCTGATGATTTTCATTATCCTTTTGTGAGAACTCCAATTTTTGCATCTCATTATGTTGTTATACCTTCTGTTGGAGTTTCCCGAAGTTTAAATTTTGGGAGTGTTCCTGTTGAGTTTTCCCTCCTGGTCTTGTATTTGAGGGAGAAACCCTTGTCACTCCTCTCTCCCTTGAAATTGTACCATGGTTTAGGCCCAACACCTTAGAATATTTTCCTACCCTGGTATTTACCACCCCTTCCCCTATTATTGTTGTTGCTACTACAAGAAGGGAAACCTATGTTCCCTCAAGTCCTGTAGCTTTCCCTTCAAATCCCCTGTTGTTTCCATTCCCTCCTAGAAGCTCACTTCCAGTCTCCCCTGCTCCAAATACATCTCCTCCTTGTTCGCCTCAACCTATCATCCCTATGGTAGGTTCTAACCCCCCTAGAAATAGAATGGATGCCATAGTGGTTGCTAGATATGCTCCTCTAGTCTTACCCCAAGTAATGAATGCTCTCCCTGCTGGAGATTACCTAAAGTATATTCCCAAATTCACTGGAGAAGAAGACATAAATGTTGAAGAACACCTTGTTGCCTTCTACAATTATGCAGACAATATGAATATTGAAAATGAAGATGTCTAGACAAGAGTCTTTGTCTAGAGCCTTGATGGTGAGGCTAGGAAATGGTTTAGAGGATTGACCCCTTGATCCATTGCTAGGATTGAGGCTCTAGATGATGTTTTCTTGAGGCAATAGGGGGATAAAAAGGACTTTATGTATTATATCACGGAGTTGGGGTCCCTGAAGAGGAAAAAG
This sequence comes from Picea engelmannii, assembly GCA_009831015.1. Classification (NCBI taxonomy): domain Eukaryota; kingdom Viridiplantae; phylum Streptophyta; class Pinopsida; order Pinales; family Pinaceae; genus Picea; species Picea engelmannii. The sequence goes on from ML781228.1 coordinate 1,706,238, forward strand.
AGAGAATCTGTCTCTGACTTCTCCAAAAGATTCAACAAAATGTACAATAAAATCCCTGTTGAGATAAATCCTATAGAATTCTCTACCAAAATCACTTATGCTAGTGCTTTTGACCCTGATTTATGCCTCCTATTAAGAGAAAGAAGAGCTACTTCCTTGGCTCACATGTAAGATGCAGCCCTGGAAGTGGAATCCGATGTGTTGGAAGTTGACTGACTCTGGAATAAGGCTGATAGAGACAAAGGAAGAGGGAGATTTGAGGCCTCAACCTCTGGTTCTTCTACTTCTCCCCCTCAAATGGATGAAGAAACCAAATTACTAAAACCACTTTCAAATAGAATGGAGAGGTTGGAAGTAGAGGGTAAGTAGACATACAAAAATCCTCAACATGTGGATAACAAAGGAAACTTCAGAAAAACAAACAATGCCCCTCAGATTCTCCCAAGAGAACCCAAAAATAGAGATAGGGTTGATCAAAAAATCTAGACCCCTCTTCAAAATAACCTTGTTGTTGAAAGGGAAGGGGAGGAAGAAGATTTAGATCCTGAAATTCATTTCCTTTGAGACACCTCCCCATTTCCTCATCTAACTCAATCTGCATATGAGGAGTCTCTCATGGACGTTCAATTAAATGAGCTGAGTAAGGGGGAGAAAACCAGTGACAAGACAAATGATACAACCTCATGTCTAATAAGAAATATGGGAAGACCGACACCCCTGGTAAACATTCTAGAGTAGACAAGTCTTCCAAAGACACAACAAACAACAACAAGGAAAAGAAAACACAAAATCCCCCACCAGTATCCAAAGGTCCTATCCTAGAGGTAAAAGAAATTCTGAAGCCCCCCTCCTATTTCAACTTTGAGCATGAAGTTCATAAGATTATGATCAATGTACCCCTCTAAGATATGGTCAAGCGTGAAGATTTCAAAAGAAGCCTCTCTAAATTGTTGATGCCTAAAAACCCAAATCATCCCATAGATTCAATCAATCTACAAGACAAAAAGGCAACAATTATCTTAGGCCCCATGGTAGAAGATAGAGATGATTCATCCCCTCCCTTCTATGCATCCCTGAATATACATGATAAGGTGTTGAATAATTCTTGATGGACTCAGGGGCATCTCATAATATCATTCCCAAAACTGTTATGGATGAACTGGGGCTAGAAGTCACAAAGGCCTATCATGATTTGTATTCTTTTGATTCAAGGAGGGTGCAATGTCTTGGGGTCATCAAAGATCTATTTGTGACCCTATTTTAGGTTCCCATGAAAAGTGTGGTCATGGATATTGTGGTGGCTGATGTTCCTCCCAATTTTGGCATGCTCTTGTCAAGATCTTGGATAAAAGTACTTGGGGGAACCTTGCATGTGGACCTCACATATGATACCATTCCAGTCTTTGGAGGGGATCATAGAATACTGTACAAAGAAGCTCAGTTGGCCTACATTATCAGTGATGAAGTAGACCCCACCAATCATCCTATATTTTCCCTTGATACTGATTTGGGATCCATCTTGTTGCAGCTCATTGATGCCCCTGAGCCTCTTCTTGAGATCAAGAAGTCCATTACTCCTTGTGAAGATTCTCCTCCAATTATCTCTGTGTGGAAAATGTTCATTGATGGATCTTCTTCTAGAGAAGGTGTTGGTGTTGGAGTAGTGATCCGAAAACGGATCCAGAAGCCTGATAGGGCTTGAAAAATGATAAAAAATGAAAGTTCTTGGAATGCGACGAAACCTGTGCCATTGCGTCCGTCTCGTCTTCCTGATTCCGGTGGTATATTTACTTCGTCAAACGGAGTCCGTATGGAGAAGATATTGCGTTCTGTCTGAAAAGTCAAACAGGCAAAAAAATGGGATGAATGTACAGTCTGTACAGTCCACGTGGTATGACCGTACAGCTGACGTGGTGGCTCCAGAAGGTGACACATGGCAGACCGTACGGAGGAAACGTGGCATCACCAGGATGCGACACGTGTCAGGCGGATTTGGCACTTTTGGCGTACGATTGGACCAGTACGGAGGTGACACGTGTCACCACTCACAGGGTGACACATGGCAGGGTGACATCATCCAGTGACGTGGCAGGCTGACAGGGCGTATGGCAGGATGACGCGGCAAGCACGTGGCAGTACGGCAGAGACGACGTGGCGACAGACGTGGGCGAATCACATGTTGACACGTGGCATGTTCTGATTGGTTTTTAAAGCACCACGTGGCCCAGTCACGGGCTGCCATGTGGCGTTGCATTATTGGTTCGCTGGTTTCAATACAAAATATGGTTTTGGTGGCGCCAGGGGTCGAACCCACGACCTCCCGGCAGGTGAACGGACCAACGGAGTCAGGCTAGCCACGGCGCCGGCCGGTGGTTCTTGTTTAACAAACGGTGCGTTTTTTATTTAAATTTCAGCCAAAGTTTGAACGGGCGATAAATGGGCTGGGGCTTAGCCCCAGCCCTTGGCGACACCACATGACTGTTTAACATGACCGATGGCGCGGAGTTTTGACCGGGCGCAAATTTGTTGGCCCGTGGGCCTATGTATGCGCCATAGGACCTGGCTGTTACACCTATTGCGCGGGAGTTTAAACGAATGTGCGGGATTAGCCCACAGTTCAGTTGGGTCCCATAGAACTGGGCAGTTACACACAAAATCGCGCGGAGGGTTAGACCGCTAAGCCACGGGGCCATATGCAAATTCCACGGACCGAGAGCCAGTTGACAGGGGGGCGCAAATAAAGGGCGCTCGGCCACATGGGTCGCACCATACGACCGCATTAAAAGGGGAGCGCACACATGTAGGGGGATTAGCACCTAATAAACTATATGAAGTGGGTTTTTGTAAAGAATTTTGGTTTTTATTGTTTAAATATGCCTATTATTAGCAGATTTACTCCATTTTTGGGGGATATTGGGCATTTTTGGAGGCCAGATTCTTGGAGGAAGTTGGGGATGTGAAACCAACTCCAAGGCTATATAAACCAGGCCTGTTTGAGGCCAATGGACAGTCATTCAGAGAAGAGTTATGCTGAAGGAAATCCAAGCCAAAGTCAGTTTGATGCAGTGAAGCCTTTGAGGTGGAGACGCTGTCAGATCGTTTCTGGGAGCTTGGAGCATCAGTTTTGCATGCCGTTTCTTTCACAGGGTTCTAGAGATCTGGGAAAAAAAGACCAGATCAGTCTTGTAGCCATTTGGCATTGCTGAGATGTAATTTTGAGCACTTGAGCAGAAATAAAGAAGCCTCCCCCACAAGGAAAAAGGCCCGGAGACGTAGGCAAAAGTTGTGCCGAACTCCGTTATCAACCTGTGTTCTTATGGTTTGCTATTCATTATTCTTTTCAGATCTACATATGTATATTTGACTGATATAATCCTCTTCTTTCCTCATTCTTTCATTAATTTCTCAAATGGTTAATTTATACATGCAAGTTTAAAACTCAACCATAATCATTTAAAAGATCCTGCGGATCAAGTGGTATCAGAGCTAGTTGATGTTTGGATTTGA
>ML781228.1:1711707-1745418 GCA_009831015.1 Picea engelmannii
CTCGGAATGCAACGAAACCTGTGCCATTGCGTCCGTCTCGTCTTCCTGATTCCGGTGGTATATTTACTTCATCAAACGGAGTCCGTATGGAGAAGATATTGCGTTTTGTCTGAAAAGTCAAACAGGCAAAAAAAGGGGATGACTATACAGTTTGTACAGTCCACGTGGCATGACCATACAGATGACGTGGCGGCTCCAGAAGGTGACATGTGGCAGACCATACGGAGGACACGTGGCATCACCAAGACGCGACACGTGTCAGGCGGATTTGGCACTTTTGGCGTACGATTGGACCAGTACGGAGGTGACACGTGTCACCACTCACAGGGTGACACGTGGCAGGGTGACGTCATCCAGTGATGTGGCAGGCTGACAGGGCATACGGCAGGATGATGCGGCAAGCACGTGGCAGTACGACAGAGACGACGTGGTGGCAGATGTGGACGAATCACGTGTTGACACGTGGCATGTTCTGATTGGTTTTTAAAGCGCCACGTGGCCCAGTCATGGGATGCCACATGGCGTTGCATTATTGGTTCGCTGGTTTCAATAAAAAATATGGTTTTGGTGGCGTCGGGGGTCGAACCCATGACCTCCCGGCAGGTGAACGGACCAATGGAGTCGGGCTAGCCACGGCGCTGGCCGGTGGTTCTTGTTTAACAAATGGTGCTTTTTTTATTTAAATTTCAGTCGAAGTTTGAATGGGCGGTAAACGGGCTGGGGCTTAGCCCCAGCCCTCGGCGACACCACATGACTGTTTAACATGACCGATGGCACGGATTTTTCACCGGGCACAAATTTGTTGGCCCGTGGGCCTATGTATGCGCCATAGGACCTGGCCGTTACACCTATTGCGCGGGAGTTTAAACGAATGTGCGGGATTAGCCCACGGTTCGGTTGGGTCCCATAGAACCGGGCAGTTACACACAAAATCACGCGGAGGGTTAGACCGTTAAGCCATGGGGCCATATGCAAATGCCACGGACCGAGAGCCAGTTGACAGGGGGGCRCAAATAAAGGGCGCTCGGCCACATCGACCGCACCATATGACTGCATTAAAAGGGGCACGTGCACATGCAGGGGGCTTAGTGCCCAATAAACTATATGAAGTGGGTTTTTGTAAAGAATTTTGGTTTTTATTGTTTAAATATGCCTATTATTAGCAGATTTACTCCATTTTTGGGGGATATTGGGCATTTTTGGAGGCCAGATTCTTGGAGGAAGTTGGGGATGTGAAATCAACTCCAAGGCTATATAAACCAGGCCTGTTTGAGGCCAATGGACAGTCATTCAGAGCAGAGTTATGCTGAAGGAAATCCAAGCCAAAGTCAGCTTGATGCAGTGAAGCCTTTGAGGTGGAGACGATGTCGGATCGTTTCTGGGAGCTTGGAGCATCAGTTTTGCATGTTGTTTCTTTCACGGGGTTCTAGAGATCTGGGACAACAAGACCAGATCAGTCTTGTAGCCATTTGGCATTGCTGAGATGTAATTTTGAGCACTTGAGAAGAAATAAAGAAGCTTCCCCCACAAGGAAAAAGGCCCGGAGACGTAGGCAAAAGTTGTGCCGAACACCGTTATCAACCTGCGTTCTTATGGTTTGTTGTTCATTATTCTTTTCAGATTTGCATATGTATATTTGACTGATATAATCCTCTTCTTTCCTCATTCTTTCGTTAATTTCTCAAATGGTTAATTTATACATGCAAGTTTAAAACTCAACCATAATCATTTAAAAGATCCTGCGGATCAAGTAGTCCTTGTTTCCCCTACTCAGGAAATTATATCTCTGTCCTACAAGTTAGAATTTGAAACTACCAATAATGTGGCATAATATGAAGCCCTTGTTCTAGGTTTGAGGGTTGCAAAGGACATGGTTATTGAAGAGATATCAGTGTGCGTATATGTTGATTTGATTATCCAGCAGATCAAGAATCTTTATCAAGCTAAGCATCCCAGTCTCAGAACCTATAAAAATGAAGTGTGGGATCTGATTGATAGTTTTTTCTTGGCCTTCAACATTTCATTCATTCTGAGAGAGGAAAATACAGTGGCTGATTCTTTGGCTATCTCAACAAGAAATTTTAGAGTTCCTCTGCCACCCAAGCTCAAGTATGATGTAGAAGTGAAATATAGACCCTCCATACCTGACAATCTCAAGCATTGGAAATTGTTTGAGGATGATAGTGAAATAAAAATATTCCTGGAGATTGTTGATGAGTTTTCAGCATTACATATTGATCAAGATCTAGATTCTGACATAGATCCCCATGTTGATGTTTTTATGAACGAAATTGCTAATCATCATATTTTCCAGTTACCCAACAACCACATCCCAAAGGGACTAGTCCCTTTGGAAAGATCATTTGAAAAAAATTATGTGGCAGTAAAGGGTAAAGTCCCAAATGAGGATGTTGACGTAGCTGAGTGCAATGTTGGCATAGAGAAGGATCCAAGATTTGTCAAGTTGTCAAGAAGTTTTTCAAGAGAGCAGAGGGTCGAGTATACTGAGCTATTAAAGGAATTTTCTGATGTGTTTTCTTGGACCTATGAATACCTCAGAACATATGACACCAGTGTCATTGAACACAAGATCCCACTTAAGGAAGAAGCCAAACCATTTAGGAAGAAGTTGAGACAGCTAAACCCTATGTCGCTGCCTATTATGGAGGAGGTAAAGAAGTTGTTGGATGCCCAAATCATTATCCCTTTGACATATTATGAATGGGTAGCCAACCTGGTCCCAATGAGAAAGAAGAGTGGAGAAATTAGGCTCTGGGTCGATTTCAGAAATCTGAACATGAGCTCAAAGAAGGACAATTACCCGTTTCCAAAGATGGAACACATACTGCAGAGGGTAACTGGCGCATCCAGGATTTATATGATTGATGGATTTTCTGGCTACAATCATATCTTTGTCTTTCTTGAGGACATAGAAAAGACAACCTTCACCACTCCTTGGGGCACATTCATGTATGCCAAAATTCCCTTTGAATTAATGAACGCAGGAGAAACCTTTCAGTGAGCCATGGACATCACCTTCATTGGGGAGAATGATAGATTTGTGGTCATCTATCTGAATGACATAATAGTCTTTTCCAGATCTGATAAACAGCATTGTTGTCATCTGAGGAAAGTCTTCTTGAAATGCAAAAGGTTTTTTCTTTCCCTAAATTCTAAGAAATCATTATTTTCTATGAAGGAGGAGAAATTACTGGGGCATATCATATCTACTGAGGGAGTAAGAATTGATTCAAGCAGAGTGGAAGCTATTCAAACCTTGTCACTTCCCAGATCCAGGAAGAAAGTTCAATCCTTCCTGGGAAAAAATAATTTTGTGAGAAGGTTTGTTTCAAATTTTTTTGAATTGGTGAAGCATATCACAACCATTCTCAAGAAGGGGAATGAAGTAAAGTGGACTGTTGAGTCCAGGGAATCCTTTGGCCAGATCAAGAAGGCATTGATTGAGGCACCTGTGCTTATCAGTCCTGATTATTCCAAGGATTTTCTAATTTTCTCTTTTGATTATTTTGATACTGTGGCAGTTGTTTTGTTGCAAAATAATTTTGAAGGGTTGGAGCAACCTATTTCTTTTTTCAGCAAAGCGTTGAGGGGTGCAGAGGTAAAATATGACATTATGGAGAAACATGCCTATGCCCTATTGAAAACCCTCAAAGATTTCAAAATCTATGTTCTGCATTCAAAAATAAGTGCATATGTTCCTTCAACTTCTTTGAAGGACATTCTCATCCAGCCCGACATCGACGGGAGAAGGAGCAAGTGGATTTCCAAAATCCTTGAATTTGACTTGGAAATAAAACCCACCAAACTAGTTAGAGGCCAAGGTCTAGCCAAGATGTTGGCTGAATCTAATTGTAAATCTTTGGGGTTTAAATTCATCAACACTTTCTCAGGAAGTCAGCAAGCTAGATTATCTGATGAAAATCCATAGGATAGCCCTCCATTGGTAGGATGTACCTGGTACAAGGACATTATATTTTTTCTGCAAGAGTTGAGGCCTCCTGATGGAATGGGGAAAAGAAAGGCAAGAGATTTAAATCTCAAAGCAATAAGATATTTCCTTATTGACTAGGTATTGTATTGGAAAGACCCCCTAGGAGTGATTATGAGATGTCTAGACCCACAGGAGGCCCAAAAAGTTATGCTTGAATTTCATGAAAGCCTATGTGGAGGACATCATTTCTGGAGGACCACGTCCTATAAAATTCTTAGGGATGGGTACTTCTAGCCTACTCTGTTCATAGATGTTTGTGCAAAAGTCAGAGCTTGCATCAAATGTTAGAAATTATTTGGGAAGCAGTAGCTCAAATCTATTCCATTGAATCATGTGGTAGCTTCAGGACCCTTTCAGCAGTGGAGCCTAGACTTCATTGGGGAAATTAATCCTGCTTCAAGTGGTCAGCACAGGTGGATCCTAACTACAACAAATTATTTCACCAAGTGGATAGAGGCTATTCCCACAAGAAGTGTTTCTCACAAAGTAATCATTGGCTTTCTTGAAGATATTATGGTAAGGTTTGGTTGTCTGAATAGAATCATCACTGATAACGTTGCATCCTTCAAGTCTAAACCATTGATCAAATTCTATGAATGGCTCATAATTTCACTAATCCACTCCACCCCATACTACCCTCAAGGCAATGGACTGGTAGAGTCCTCTATCAAGAGCCTTATAAGAATTATCAAGAGACTGGTGGAAGATGATAGGAATGCCTAGGATTCAAAGCTCAAAATTTCTTTATGGGCTGACAGAGTAACAACGAAGAGGGCTCTGGGACCCTCTTCGTTTCAGCTGGTATATGGAGTTGAGGCCATCTTTCCTTCTCAGCTCGCTCTCCTTGTGGAAAAAATCTTTCATGATTATCAAGGAGAGCTTGATGAGATTATCAGAAGAATTCATCAACTGGTAGAAGTCCAGTAGGCTAGACAGAAAATACTGGACAAAGCACATGAACATCAACAAAAGATCAAGCAACCCTTTGACAGAAAAATGAGGAAAGAGTATTTCCATCTGGGGGACCTAGTACTCAAATGGGATGCACCCAGATAGGATAAAGGAAAACATGGAAAATTTTAATCCCTTTGGATCGATCCCTTCAAGATTTCTGAATAATTTCCAAACAACACTTACAGGTTGCAGAACTTGGAGGGTAATGAAGTTTTTGGTGGCCCTGTAAATGGGCACTTCCTGTAAATATTTTTTGTTTAAATCCACAGTTGAAGTCCAGTCATTGTAGATAATGTTCTGTTTTTATTTATTTTGTTTTCTAGTAGGAGAATCCAACCCAACAGTAAGGTACTGAAACTGCAGAAAGTTCTTGGCTTCTCACAGGGAGCAAGTCATCCCCCATGGAGCCTAATGTTATCACATTTATTTGTAAAGGGGGTGTTTCCCTAGGAAGTGGCCTTGGGAAAAGGAATGGAAGAAAGCAGGAAAAAAACCCACATTTTGGCTTCTATCCTAAGTCGGATGACTAATGTGACCTTTCGGTGCAAGTGATAAGACACACACAAATCTGGGTGGTTGAGATTTGCATGCTCCAGATCAATGGTTGTTGGCCATATCGGGGCCTCAACATGCGAGGTCGTTAAAAATTGTGGGGTGGTCTAGGGAAAAAATCATGGTTTTGTGGAGGCGCTACATGTCAACCATAGACAGACATCGGGCCCAAAAGAAGGGAAGAATCAAACCACTTTTCGTGGCCCCGATATGAGCATGTGCATTTAGCACCCTATCCCAGGTAGAAAAGTGGTTGTTCTATCCCACTGATACCTGTATCCCACTCCATCTCTCTCCTTTGTCCGCCACATCCCCCCACTCTCCTATGGATTTCACTCCCTCACACCTATCCTCCATTCACCGTCCCGCCTATCACTTCTCCCCTTCTCATATCCTGCCACCTGTACCACTTTGTTCCACCTCAAATCCTATTGTGTCTCCCCCACAACTTCATCCTAGCCTCTATGTCTCCTCCATATGGCCATCAAAAAACCCTGTAGCCTACCCACCATGCCACTATCTCTATAGATCCTCGTCTATGTCCACAACTACCTGGTCATCCCTGCAGGCATCCAGCTCAGCTCTAGATGTCAGAATATAGAGGCCACAATATCCTACAGGTATAGAGTTGACTCAGGCCTTCTCAGTCCTGATGAATCCATTATTAAGGTTGGTTGGTGGTAGTTGAACATCGTTTCATCCATAAACAGAAAGCCCAGGGAAGAACTGTCAGTTAGTCAGCTCATCTGCAGGTCTGTTCTAAAGCGCGATTGCGTCTGGCTGAGGTTTGCTTCTGACAGGAGGTTGCATGCACAGTCTGTCAAGAAGCATGCAGACGTAATGATTTCAATGCAAAGTCTCTATCACGTCTCTGGGGTTTGCTTTGAGTATATAGAAGTCATTCTCATATTTTGTTAGTGTCGATGGTTGAGCTAAGCTCCTGCAACTGTAAAGTTTTGGTTTTAAATTTGGTTATCTATTATGTTATGAGTTTTGAGACTCCTTATTCAATCCAGGTCAGTTTTCCTTTTTGTCTTTTATGCATCTGATACTAAAGACTTGAACATGGATGATCCAGCTGAGTTTTTATGATTGTGTTGTAATGGAGGTTTGATTGCAGCATTGTTGTAGCGTTTTTCAGTTTTCTGAATCTTCGAGTCTAAGAGGATCTTGTTCTCTGAGTTTTTATTCATTTCGCTACTGGAAGACCTGATGTTCATAGCAATCCATTACAGTTCCTCTTTAATTTCTTATTCCTATTCACCCTTACTACAACTCACTGACTGAAGTTGGATCAAGGCCTCATCTTCTTGTGCATGCCCTATCCATTTTTCTGAGTTAGAGTGATATTTGCTTGGGCCTGCGCCCATTCGACCACCTTAATTTTATTCTTTATGACATAAAAACCTGATGGGTATTGGGCTTACCTCTATTGCAATCCAAAGGTGACCTCTAGTGCTAACAAGTAATATGCAGGCACTTTAAGTCTATCTACGATACAATTATTACAATATAAAATCCTTTATAATTCTGAAAATGAGAGTAGCGTAACATATGTCGAGCTTGGTAAAGAAGTGATTATAGCCTTGACCATGAACGAACAACACAAAGTAATCTCATAAAAATCTATGGGAAGGTTTTTCATGTAAAATGGGGTTAGCCGCGATGTCGAGCATGGGTGCATGATTGTAAGTCATCTAATTGACAAACAAATGCACTAGAAATAGTTAACAATGCAATGATAATGCATAGCCAATCTTATAACTTCATACTCTGAAATTTAAGGAAAAGTCATGTGATTGATAGACAAATGTAATAAGAGTAGTTAACGGTACAATAATAATGCATAGATAAGATTATAACTTCATACTCAGAAATTGAAGGGAAAAAGAGAGATAGTTAGGTTCTGAATCACTCATTTCTTTACTTTCCCTTGTTGCAAGAGATACCAGGGAAAATAAATGAATATCTTTAGCATATGAATCCTTCACTGAGCTTTCCCTTACTGCATATGAATATTTCACTCAATTTTCTCTTAATGCAGGAGATACTAGGGAAAAGAAATGAAAAGCTTCACCATGGCCCGAATTACATAATGAAGCATCTTTCCCTTTAGGTAAAATGGGTTCTTCTGTAAATTAAGTCTAGTTTTGACAAGCCCTGGTGTAAGTTATGTTTTGTAGGTGTTGGATCATGAAACGGTGGCTCCATGCAACATGCATAGTGGGCATTTTTCTTCTGGTGAACCTGTAGTATGTTGTCAGACATTCAATTCCACAGTTTCAACATACCTATGTTTGACATAATGATATTCCACCTCATAAAATAAAAAATCATTTATTATTATTATTATTATTATTATATATATATATATATTAAATTTTTTTTCTGCATCTGACAAATATTTTTAAAAAAAAAACCCACCACCAGGGGTATTTAGTCTCATGAAAATTATCCGATCCAATTAGAAAATCTGAATATAAATATTTGGAAATTATAAAAATGATTTTTTATTTCTCATAAAAGAAATAAGTAAAAACATAATCCAGAATATATGAATTTTTTTTTAAGAAGATACAGATTGCACCAAATAATAACCCAAAATGAATGAGTTAGTAGGATATTCATGGTTGCCTGAAAGTTATAGTCCCTCAGGTAGGGACTAATAACAAGACTAATAAAAAAATTAAAAGAAATCCTCTCAGGAAGAAGAAAAATTACGCAACCTAATGATAGGAATGAAATGCCAAGAACGAAATTGGATACTTGCTAGGAACAAAGAATATCTCTACATCATAAAAAAGTAGTTAAGAAACAATAGCTAGAAGGCATTCCTCACAAATAAAAATTACTAACACAAGGCACTCCAAACTTTGAATGGACCAAGAGATCTTAGAAAGAAAAACATTAATCCATTTGGTGGAATTATTGAATATTCTATATTAAAGACAAATATTCAAGGATTAGATGCAGTTGAGTGATGAAAATGATCAAAATGAGGGCATCCCAAAATATACCTTGATCATGTAAGTAAAGATGATAATCATATCCTTTTTTCTGCATTACTTTGATGATTAATGAATTACAATTACACAATTGTATGTTGAATTTAGGGCCTCAAATAATGTCATGTTAGTGAATGTCATGAATCGATTAGGGATTCAAATCATGAAGACATACATGAATGTATATGCTATGAGATCTAGATAGGTCAAATTTTGTGTGATGATAAACACAGTCAATTGGGTTTTATATGCTATGAGATCTAGATAGGTCAAATTTTGTGTGATGATAAACACAGTCAATTGGGTTTAGCTTAGGTGGTTGGGAGGAATGATTGTTTTTTTTTTTTTGTTAATGTGGACGAACCTATTGGCATCGAGATTAACTTGTGGCTTGATAAACTGTGACTTAGGGGAATCTAAGCCGTCAAAATCACCCAGGGATCACACCCAGCCTAAGCCACACCAACCCTTAACATGGTTGGATTTTTTGTCCCCGCAGGTTTCGAACTGGTGACTTTTCAACACAGAGTGTCTTAACAACACACTCTGTCACTGATTGTCCTACACCTCGAGGACATTTGGGAGGAATGATTGTTATCCTCACCACATGGGTTTAATTTGTTGGTTGTGGACCCTGATTATATTCCTAATTCATAGGCAGGACAAAGAAGCTGCAGGATACACAATTCATGCCCCCCCGACCATGAGGGGGCCAAAATTTTGTTTTTTTGCAATTCAAATATTGTAATTTCGTAGTCAAACTAGTTGTTCATTATAAGGTTGCAGATCTGACAGTAGAAGTTATATTAGGGTTTTTTTCCCTAGAAGGAAACCCTCTTTTATGAAGGAATTGTATTGCGGTTGTGTGTTATGGCGAATATTGTATTCTGAGAGAGGAGACTATGAGAGAAAGAAGATGAAGTTACAATAGGTGTGTTATAGGTTGTATCCCTTCATTTTGTTGGATAATAGAAAGGAAGGACCTGGCAATTTCTCTGGTGGACGTAGCCTACACTGGGTGAACCACATATATCTGTGTCTCTATTGTATTGTGTATCTTCTATCTTTTATTTTTGCATTTGTTTTATTTTGTTTCTCCACGATCCTGTTTTTCTAACACAATTCCCACAAGTGACATGTTGAGCTCACAACGAGTATATTGTTATAATTGATTTGATCCATGTTGTTGATTGACCTTATGACCTAAAGATTCTAGGGTTTACCTTATGTACCATATTCGAAATGAGGGGAAGTACTTGGGGGTTTTCCTTGGGCCATCTAACCTGGAAATAAATGTGTGATGATTAAAAAATTTCATATTACATTGATAATGCACCTTGACATTGGTTTTTTGATGGATGTGGTTGCAATGAATGTTATTAATGTTTAGGGATTGTTGTTATCAAGAAAATTGGTTGTCACATTATGAGGAAATATACAAATGGTTTGGTCTTATGCTACTATTCTAAAATTTGGCAATAACACCATTAGGTTTTATTGTAAGTACATGAAGAGATATCATGTGGAAGATTCAAGAGAACCCTTCAATGAAAAAATGTGCTTCAAAGTGGAATGACAATTATGGTATCACGGTGGTCAATGCTTTGTGAAGCATAAATATAGATATAGACTTGGAGGGTACTGAACACAGTTACTTATTTGATAGAAATCATTTAGAATTCTCATTTTTTTAGAGGTCACATTTAGTTGATATTTTTACCATATTTAAAAATTTGTGCTCCTTGAATCACCCTTTTTGGGGTTAAAATTACAACCTTTTGCAACCATTTCCTTAAAAACCTTGTAACGTTGCAAACAAAAATCTTAAAATCAACCCTCAAATAAAAAAGTGGTGCTACCAGTAACAACTCATTTTTTGGGTTACAATTACAACTTGTTTGAAGCAACGACCTTAACAACCAGTCTTGTTACAACCAAAACCCTAAAATCAACCCTCAAATTGAAAAGTGGCGCTACTACCTTTTTTGGGGTCAAAATTGAAGCATTTTTTAAACCATGCCCTTAACAACTAGTATCATTGCAACCAAAATCTTAAAATCAACCCCCAAATCAAAAAGTGGTGCTACTAGTAGCACCCTTTTTTTAAGGTTAAAATTGAATTTTTTTTGAAACCATGGCCTTAAAACATTGATACCATTACAACCAAAATCTTAAAATAAACCCTTGAATCAAAAATAGGTGCTACTAGAAGCACCTTTTTTTTCGATCTTAAAATTGGAACATTTTTTAAACCATGGCCTAAAAAATTGGTACCATTGCAAATAATCATAAAAAAGAGGGGGGAAATTACAAAAATAATGTCCCACTCCTTCCTCACCATCCTAATAATAATAATAATAATAATAATAATAATAACTAAAATAATTTAAATAAGTTAAAGAATTAAAAAAAACAAAAAAAAGGTTTAAAATGAATCAAAAAAATAATAATAATAATAATAATAATAATTAAAATTAAAATTAAAATGAATCAAAGAAAATAATAATAATAATAATAATAATAATAAAATGAAAAAAGAAATAAAGGAAAATTTTTAAAAAACCACATGATGGGGAAGGGGTGATTCTTGGAATCACTCTCCACCCTACCCCCTCTCTCTCCCTCTCCACCCCTCGCCCTCCATACATGTCCCACCCCCTCGATACCACCCCCATACCACCCTTATGACCCTCTATACACCTCCCACCCCTCAAATAACACCTCCACCATAGGGGATGGGCGGGATGGTGGAGGGTGAAGTGCGGAGGTGAGCACCCCCCCTCCCCCAATATTATTTTAAAAATAATTAATTAATTGATTTTTTTGTTTTGTTTAATAAATTTTTTTTAGTTTTAATTAATATATATATATATATATATATATATATATATATTCTAAAGAAAAACATTATGAACTTTATTCTTGTAAAAGTTAAAATTTATAACTAGTATGAGCCACTATGGGATGGCTTGATCGGGAAAATGGATAACCTATTTACACATAGACAATTCCATATAATATGTAGTTCTCATAAGAGATACTACCTCTAGTAAAAACCTTTATGGGAGATAGCGAGGCCTCAACCAAAAAAAGTGACCCATTAAGAGTCTATCATAGTTATTTATTAGTAAGCCTAAGAGAATCAATGAGATATTTCCATCATGTCTTACATATGTGCAGAAATACGAAAAGGATAAATTAACTGATAGATATTTCCATGATATATATGTTATTTCCTCATCCTTGTGAGTGATTAGCATATGACCTTCTGGTTGATCACATACTGCCTTTGTGAGACTGTTATCCTCTAAATTTAGTTCCCTATAGATATTCTTGATGGAGATTGAAGAGAAGCCTTGCACAATATCATTTGTTCTATTCATAATGTGGGAAATCACCAAATGTGTACATATTACCTTTTTATTTACCCAATCCACAATGAATTTTGAGTCCGAGAAGATATAAAGTGATACAATGTCATTCTCCATCGCTAGATTCAAATATGAAAAGAGGTCAATTATTTCAACATGATTGTTTGTGTGATATATTGTACCTCTTTTGAAGTTGAGAGATAAGTTTTGAAACTGGATGATGCATCCCGAACCACTAGGCCCTATATTTCCCCTATATTTTCCATCACAAAAGAAAAAATGGCTAGATCTATAAATCAATATGAGCATGATGATCTTGAGTTCTTTTGTCTTGTCCAAAGAGGTCAAAGACTGTATAGAGAATTTGAACCTATATACTATGGAAAAAAAAGTGGGTTTGATGTATATGAACATAAGAGTGTTCCTTATGATCCATATGCTCCATATGATACACAATGGTAGTGTGAGGAGGGCCTCATCCATGTCTTTATTTTCAAACCATTATTACATAGCATGCACAATGGATTAACCCTTTCAAATCATGCCATGACCCATAGTCCTAGTGGTGCTCCATACTTCCATAGTGAGATGATGGTAAATGAAGAGGTGTAAGACTAATTTTACATGTTCATGGCACAAGAAGCACATTCTAGGTCCTTCCTTCCCTCTTTTGATAAGGTTATCCTAGGTAAGGATTCTATTGTGGAGGACCAATTATGAAAAAAATTTGGATTTTGGTGGTGTGTGAAGCTTCCATATTTCCTCCACTACCAAGGGAATTCAACATCATTGGCATGTAGAGTGATAGAATAATATCCCAACTTCACCTCATATGAACCACTTGCCATAGTTTTTACCCATAATATAGTGTCTTGTACCTCCAAGAGATATATAATAGTGGAAAGTAAGTTTTTCAATACTTATTCCATGATGAGGCATTTGTATCGTCCAACCCAAGGAATTCAATTGTTTTCCAACTTGATGTCCATCAATCCCTTTTAGTGTGGTCAAAGACCTTGGTGATGAACCTTAGGTTGATGTTATTAAAGTGCATGGAGAGATACTATGGGAGGCAATCCTCATATGATAACATAACTATATCATTAGTGCCCAGGAGGATACTACACTCATGTTTGGGGTTCCAAGCCAAGTATTTACCTATAATATCAAATCTCATGACCATATCTTTCCAAAACATTGATCCACCTATGCAAAATTTTGGGTTAGAATAGATCCAATCAATGATTTGTGGGCCAATGTAGTTTTAGAGTATATAATTTTTCCATAGTCCATTCATTGATATGAGGCACCATATGCCCTTAGTTTCTAGGGCCTTTGAGAAAAATGAAGTTTTGGATACCCCATCCCCCAACACTCTTTGGTTGACATAAAGTGTCCCATTTAACTAGTGGAGGAATATTTTCTTCTTTGTTTCTTAACCATAAGTAGTGAAGACATATCATTCAAGTTTTATTTAGCATTAACTTCAGAATGTATGCTATGGCCATATAGTAGACTAGGGTGGTTTCATTAACACTTTTAATGAGTACCATACAACCTTCCATGGATATCCATCTATCATATCAATGTACAATTCTTTTCTTGATTTTAACAATCATTTATTTCCAATATTGAATGTGATAATCATTTTCTTTTAACATGAAACCTAGATACTTGAAACAAACATCAGGAGACTCCATAGAGAATGGATTAAATTTAAGGATCATTTTTCAAATGGATATGGGGATGTGGAATAATATGATGGAGGATTTCCCAATATTGAATTACATTCCCATGGATGAGGAAACAAGTTTTAGGATGTGTTCTAGGCATTTTCCCTCCTAAACATTGGCATTACCAAAGATGAGAATGTCATCAAAAAACAAGATTTCAGAAATGTGGATGTTTCCTTTGATTTTTCCCCTTTTAGATTCCTTAATTGTATTTCATGACAAATATGCCAATTGATATCTTCAATGACAATTAGGAAAGTGGGGGAGAAAGTGTGTATTCATCGTGAAGTCTGCAGGTGGGGAGAAAAAAAGAGGAGGATGACCCATTTATAAGAATGGGAAGGGAGACACTTTGGTAGCATGCTTCAATCTAGTTTATGAAAGTACTAGAGATACCAAACTGAATAATAATAAGTTTGAGGAACAACCAATTGACCTTGTCAAAGGCTTCTGAAAGGTCAATCTTAAGCATGAAGGTAGATCAAGATATAAGTTTGATGGAGTGCAATTTTTCCTAAGAAACTCCAATGGAATCATGTACATTTCTATAGTTTAGAAAGAAAAACTATTTTGAGGATATATGCTTAGAGAGAATATGTTTCATCCTGCTAGTGATGACTTTGGAGATAATTTTATACACACAATTGCAGAGGGACATGTGTTGATAATGATGGAATCCAAAGGGGTGGTTCTCCTTTTGGATGTTTGCAATAAAGTTAGAGTTAGAGGGGGGGTGGATTTTATCTACTTGACATGATGAATTTTAGGCCATGACTTTATGATTTTTCATACATTATGTTCTTGAACTTTCATAGAAAATACTTTTGGTTGAGACATATAGAAATTCTCTTTCAATTCTCCATTTTATAAGGTTTTCTCCACATCCATGTGATGAATCTTCCACCTATTCTATGCGGCCAAATACAACAATGAGTAAGTGGTAGCCCATTTTGATGTGGGGGAAAAATTCTCATAGTATATGCCTTCTTTCTATGAATATACTTTTTCCACAAGCCTCGCCTTATTCTTGTCAAGTGAGCCATATGAATTGTACTTTTTCTAGTAGAACCACATGCGATCAATTGGTTTGGTTCCAAATGGAGGATCCAATAGATTCCATGTTCCATTATATTTGATGAGAGCATCATACTCCTTGTTCATGTATTCTTTACACACATCATGAGAAGTAAATTCTTGAAATGAATTTGGTTCAATGTTAGTAGATAAATTCAATTCAAAATCAAATGAAACATCCATATCATTTACATCACATGAATCTAAATTATCTACATCACCAAAATATGAATTATCTACATCACCTCCATCTTTTCTTGTAGAAATTTTGGTTCATATTTTTCCAAATTCATTAGGATGAACACTTTCAAGTGTCTTTGTGAGCCACTTTGGTGAACCTTTCTGATATGATAGATGTTTCTCCATTGATTGAGTTGGTGTTACATTCCCATCAAGGTTCATCCATTCAATCCTCTCAATCACATCATCCAATTGAAATTCCTACTATGATGAGGTGGTTGGATCTTATTCATGATGGGGAGATGGCACTTCAAAAGAAAATTTCATAGATTGATCCAAGATAGGGATCCCCCCTTCAATATGTGGAATCTCATCATCAAACTCATGATGTGTCTTTAAATGAGTGAATTTATTGACATGATCAAGTTGTCTCTCAACAATCTTATCATTCTTGGTGGATTCAAGAAAAACAACATATATATAAAGAATGAACCTTTTGTTTACCTCATCATAAATGTGGTATGCCTTGGTGGTATTTGAGTACCCCAAGAAGATCACTTTCAACTCCTTGCACTAATCTTGCTTCTTTTCTCCTTAGGAATTAAGGCATAGAAGGTGGAACCAAAAATATTGAGATGCCTTATCGAAGGAATGTGGCCATTCCAAATTTCATAAGTAGTATTGTTCCCAAGAGAATGAGATGGACTCATTTTTCTCACATAAACTGCAAATAGAATTGCATTGTCCCAAAACATCAACTTTACATTCTTGAAAAATAACATTGAATGTACCATATTCAAGAGTTTCATGTTCATTCTTTCTACTACACCATTTTGCTAAGGATTGTATGGAATATTGGTTTGATGCTTGATCCCATGTTGGTGAAGATATATTTAAAACTCATTTGAAGTGTATTCCCCTCCATTATCAATATGAAGAGTGCTAGTACGAGACTGAGTTTCATTTTCAATCAACAAATGAATTTTTTTTTAAGTTTCAAATGATTGAGATTTATGTTTCAAAAAATAAATCCAATGTCACATCCTGGTGTAGTCATCAATAAAAGTCATGATATATCTATTACCAAAGTAAAATGGAACAAAAACGGGGCCACACAAATCAAAGTGCATCAACTCTATATTTCTACATTCTCTCAAAGTGGAATAATGAAAAGGCTACTTGCTAAGTTTACCAAGGATACAAGCCTCACATTGCTAAAAATTCCTTGGAATGTTAAGTAGACCAAAAACACCATTTTCTTCAACATACAAAGTCTATCATAGTTGATGTGCCCAAATCTAGCATTTTAGAAGAAACTAGAAGAAAATGCACCTTCATCATGATGAGAAAGATATGCAAAAAAAAAAAATTAGGAAATAAAAATGTGAGAGAGATAAAAATATCAATAATGTAGAAACAACACACATAAATCACATAGGATTTACCTTGAAAAACCCTTATGGGAAAAACCATCCAACAATAGATCTATTATTGTCCAAACTTGACCAAGCCAACCAACTTCCTAGCCCTGGACAAGTGAGCCTTCAACACTCAAGTCTTGATACATTACAATGGAATATAACCAGAATTTTAAAGGATTTCATTACATGTAATCCATAGGCTTTGAAACCATGCGATACCAAAACCATGTGCTCGAAACTACCACTATTGACCTAACAACTTTGACTCTTTCACCAAGTCAATTTAAACCTAACATTCCCCTCTTTAAACTTGACTTGGGTTTTCCCATGAATAAATCTGATCAAACCTTCCTCAAAGTCAGGGTATCCAAGAATCATGCATGCTCCCCCATATCACCTAGGTTTACATATAGAAATTACCAGTGAAATTTAAAACCTAGGGTACGCATGCCTAACCAGGTCTTACAGTCGTATTCCCATTTACATTAAACTTCATTAAAATTAAATTTGTTTATTTATTTTTTCATTGTTTCTATCCTGAAACTCATGCCACCATCTTCTTTCCCAACCTCTAGCTCTTGATGCTCACTTCTTGGTAGATCCGCAACTAGAAAAAATATCCAACCACACCTGACATATCCATGAGTTCCAAGCATCCAAGCCACATATACTTTGCTCACTCTGAGCCCAAATTTGGTGATATTAAAATATCAATGTTGAAAACCCATGGCTAGCTTGAACTCTCCATATGTAGCTCAACTTTGCTAACCAACGACCATTCACATCATATCTTTGGTACTAGTTTTTAGGAAATTAAAATCCGAGAGAGATAAAATCCGAGAGAGATACAAATAACAAGAACAGAGCAACATGGACACATAAATCACACAATATTTATTCTGGAAAACCCAAATGGGAAAAACCAACCAACAATAGATTTATTATTTCCCTTAATCAAATATATCCAACCTCATGGCCCCATCCAAGTGATCCTTCACTGCTCAACTCTTGACACAATAAAATGTATTATCACCATCCTTTTAAAGGATTTCATTACATGTAATCCACGGGTTACCAAAACCATGTGCTCGAAACCACCACTATTAACCTAACAAGTTTGACTCTTTCACCGAGTCAAGTTTAACCTAACATTACCCCCTTTAATCTTGACTTGGGGTTTTCCATGACGAAATCCGGCCAAACCTCCCTCAAAGTTAGGGTATCTAGGAATCATGCATGCTCCTCCCTATGACCTAGGTCTATTTATAGATTTTACCAGTGAAATTTCAAACATGGGGCATGCATGCCTAACTAGGTCTTATATTCGTAATCCCATTTACATTAAATTTTCAACTCCATTATAATTTTAATTTGGTTTTCATTGTTGCTATCCTAGAACTTATGTCATCATCCTCTCACCTTTATATTGCTTTGACCTCCATCTCTTGATGCTCACTTTTGGACATGCATCATCTCATCCTTCTTGTTGATGTCCACACTATTTTCATGAGCATGTTATCATCCTTATTGTTGGCATTTGTGTTTCTTTCACATTGCTCGATCGTTCATGGATTCGTCATCAAACCGGTCTTTCTAGAGAGTCTAGGTTTTCCTTGCTCTGATACCAATTGTTAGGAAATAAAAATGTGAGGGAGATAAAAATACCAATAACATAGAAACAACGCACATAAATCACATGATATTTACCATGAAAAAACCTTACAGGAAAAACTAGCCAACAATAGATCTATTATTTTTCTTGATCATGTTGGAATACTGAGCGGGGGGTGAATCCGTATGAGCACTTTTATCCACTTTTAAACACAATATATAAACTTAAATATTAATCTTATCAACAATATATCATCAATGTATAATTCATTATTGAATTCAATATATCACGAGCATATAAACATAAGCAACATCACATCAATTACATAGTACACCAGGATTTACGTGGAAACTTGTTGATGCTTGAATTCATCAGGATCGAAACGACAACCTAATGAGGATATGAATCCTCCTATGTTTTTAAAGAGGTAGTACTCCTCTTGGGATAAAAGATATATCATTGATGTATTGGATTAGGAGAATGCTAAGGCAACAAACCCTAGATATTTATTACTTGAAATTACAAAATGATATATTTCTTCAATAACCTAATATGATCTTTGTATGCAACAAGAAGTATTTAAACATTTTGTGATGGATGGATTTACATTTTACATCAATTTATTTTGATAAACTAACTAATTTCATAACACAGTAATGAAATAACAGTAACTTCCGTAACATTGAAGAAATTTTACTAATTTAACTCATTCGTATGCAATTTCGTCAATATAATAAGATTTAATAACAAATTAATTCAAAACAATGCGTAATTCTTACCTGAACCTGATGCTACTATTTGCTCGTCGCTTGCTTCCTTCCCGCTTCTTTAAAACACTACCCAATACCGACCTCCCTGCCAACTAGTTAGCTCCTAGCCCTAGGATATCAACGGATATCCTAGCCCTCCGTGCCCAAAACCCCCAGCAACCCCCGGTGCACTATGTAAATTCCACTCCAAGTTTCACTCTGCCAATTCCCCCGCTCTCCCAAATTCATCCCCAACTCCCGTAACATCCTTCTCCCCAAACTCCTTCCCCCCCTTATCCCTCCTTCACCGACTTCCCCCCGCATTTACCTCCTCACCTAACTCCTTTATTACCCTTATCCATTCCCATTAATTCTTTTATCTTCTCGGGATTCTTATTTTATCCCTTCTTGTATATGCAATCCATTTTATATCATATTCCATTAATCCATTAAATCCATCACGTAAGTTATTAAATGTAGTTTGTAGTTAAGTTATTAATTAATTAATTACAATTATGTCCTTTAATTAATTAATAACTCACTTACTTAATATAATTAAATCATCTTTGTTTAATTAATACCTTGTTAACAGAATTAATTCCCTAATTAGTTTTACTTTATAATTTCTTAAACATTTATCCAACTAGGGTCATTACACATTTGAAAAGATTGAAGGACGACTTCAAAATCAAAATTTCTTTATGATCAACATCACATACAAAATCTTCTTAATCATATATAAATACATCCATGTCCACTTCACGAAAAATAGGAGAGAGTAATTTGATCATCTCCAATAATTTTAAAAGACAATTGCTATCAAGATCAAAAGAGAATTTGATTGGTCAATCTCAAATACCTCATACTTAAAACTCAAATTTACAAGATATAGTCTAAATCAACCCTAAAGCAATTTTTTGTGGAGTTTATTCATGAAAAATATTCTTCATTAAAAAATATTTGACAATCATGTATATGGCTATAAATAATCCATGATCATACATGAAAAATATTTTGGAAGAATACAAGAAGAACACTAAAGAACTCAGCCTTGTGCCCAATTCAGAGACTCAAGCATAAAGCTACGAGAAATGGTGTAGAAGAATAGAACGAATGGAGAAGATGGAGATCTCTTTTCTTTGACCAGAAGTTTGGTTGTGTATTCATGGATGTACCTTCTTTTTCCTCTAATCTTCTGCCCTGGCCCTCTGATAATTATGATTCTTGGAACCTTTTATGAAGCCCTTCTTCTCTTTTTAAAATGAGATCTTCTAACTACTTGAGTAGTTAGGGTTTTTCCTCTTCTTGAATTTCCCGTACAATCATTTTCTTGAAGTATTTTGTTTAATTAAAGCCTCATTAATTCCTTATTAATGAAATTATATTATCAATATATACATATCTAAAATAGGTCCATTTCCCTTTTTAATAAAAGTTTTTAAATAAACTTTTATTTTCATAATTTAATTAATTTCCCTTTAAAAGAGGGGGGTTGCATTTTAATTTTATGGAAGAAAAAATCAATGTTTTATCGATGGAAACCACTTGTGATGTGATCACCATCATCTTATCTTTCCAACTATATAAATTTTTTCCCAAATCTGTCGCCCGGATATGAAGTTATGGGCTCGTGAAGTTGAGTTGCCACACAAGCCCATTAAAAATGAAGATGACTGATATTTCAATTTCCAAGGAAAATGTAGCAACCTTTAGGCCTTTAAACATATATCATCATCTTCTATGTTGAAATAAATTTCCAACAATATAAATTTTGCGTGATTCCAACACCCGGAGCTCACGTTATGGCCTTCGCAAGATTAACGCTCAACCACCGTTGAACAAAATTGATGGGCAAATATAGGTACTTGGATCAAATTTCGTCCTTCCTCAACAAAATTCGAATTTTCTTGACAAATTTTATCCCACATGCATGGGAAATTCCAAATATGTAGTGTATATATTGAAAAGTATGATATATACCTCATAAAGAAATGAAATAACTATGGAAACTTAGGAGTCCATCCCTTGGAATGTTAATGAATAAAACAATAATTTTAGAACCTCGTCACCGTCCACCTCACATATAGTCAACACTGAGTCATCGTTGATTCATCACCCTGCATGTAACCAATGAAAATAAGCCATGTGTCACCAATAATACACTGCCATGTGTCACGATCTCATAGGTTGATGAAAATGCCATATAATCCATTAATTGGCTTCCATGTGGCACCACTCTTTGATCTCCATATGGCACCACTCCATGATGCCAAGTGTCATGATTTTACTGGATTTAAAATGTAATAATCTCATCCCTTGGAATGTTGATGAATAAAACAATAATTTTAGAACCTCGTCACCGTCCACCTCACATCTAGTCAACACTGAGTCATTGTTGATTCATCACCCTGCATGTAACCAATGAAAATACACCATGTGACACCAATAATACACTGCCATGTGGCATGATCTCATAGGTTGATGAAACTACCATGTCATCCATTAATTGGCTTCCATGTGGCATCACTCATTGAGCTCCATGTGGAACCACTCCATGATGCCAAGTGTCATCATTTTATTGTATTTAAAGTGTAATAATCTTATCGGTTATAAAATAAATATTATAAAAAAGGTAATAAAAAAATTTATAATTTTTTTTTGGTGAAATGTTTTAAAAGGAAATGAAATGATAATGTAAGGGGAAAGGGAAGAGTGGGTAGTTAGGTGGAGGGGTAGAAATTGAGGTGGCGGAAGAGGGGAGGGAAAAATGTAGGGAACGTAGTGAGGGGGAGTGACTTAGGGTGAGGTGAGTGTGTCAGACTTGTGGACGTGAGGGAGATGAGTTGGAGAGGTGAGGGAGTTATGGTGAGTCCGACCAACCACCATAACTCAAATAAAAATTAAGTATGGGATATGAGGGGTAATGGAAGAGAGAAGAGGGGGAAAGGTAGGGTAGTTTAGGTATCAAACTCATGGACTCATGGGGGTGAGGGATGTGAGGGGGAGGGGTGAGGCGAGGTGAGTCCAAAAGGACTTAGGAAATTAGGCTAAGTGTGGAGTGGTGAGGGGGTGAGAGGTGGTGTGGGTGAGTGAGTCCGACCAAAGAGGTAAGGGGGGTGGATAATAGAATATTAAAAATAAAATAAGGCATGGAAGGAGTGAATGGGAAGTGAGGAAAGGTGGAGAGATAAGGAAGGATTATATGAGTCCAAAAGTCCGAAAGGATGGAAAATTTCTAAGTATGGAGTGGTGAGCGGGTCTAAGTATGGAGTGGTGATATTTGAAAAGAGATAAAGAAGAATGGAGAATCATGATGGGTGCCCGTGAGAGATATATTTTTATGGGTTTTGAGCTCTACATAAATTAAGAATATCAAGGTTCTTGGGCCCGAGAAAATGTGGATATATTTATGCACAATTAGCGTTATTCCACATGAAAAAGGTGCCATTTTCCACATAAACTTTAAACCTGGATATCTTGAGCATCCAAACTCGTATTTTCGATCCAAAAAATGCACAACGAAGTTGAGAATAAGGGATACACAATGAAATTATAATATTTCAAAATGTTCATCTTCCGATATCATTTTTGTTTATAATATAGTTGACCAAATTTTGGTCAACAACTGGCTCCAACTGTGGGATAGTGACCCCTTGTGGGTTGCTGAGAACACCATAATCTCAAGACCAACTTACTTCTCCATTGGGATATGGAGTCATCTTCAAAACGAATTCTTGTAATTCTTCCTATTTCATGGAGTTACCTTCAAGTTTGACTACCTTTTTGTGCAATATTGAACAAAAATATGTACATACATGATCTACCTACCCTAAATTTCTTAAAAGAATAGGGAACCTTAGGTGTAGGAAAATTTACAATGGATCCATTCAAGTATTGATCTGATTTGTGGAATGAACTCCACCACTGTGGAACATATTGGGATTTGTACCAATGAGTTAGGGGCACTCTCAATGTGTACTACAGAAAAATTGAACCAGGTGTGCTGAAAATTTGATTGCAATGTTTGACCAACAATGCTCTGGAACCATAATTCAATGAAATATATTCTTGGATGCTCGAGAATACTATTGTCTTTGATTAGTTGAAGAGTTTTCAATGCAAGAATAAATTCATCTTTTTCCTTATCTTTGACTACTTCCAAGGTTCTTGATTCATCAATAATATCCTGGAAAGATTCTTTTTTCTTGTAAAGGAAATCTTTCTCATCATTCTTCTCAAGATCCAATTCTTTCACCAATGCTTCTTGCTGCAAGTGCTCTTGCAAATTTTCATCTTCTATTACAAGGTCAAAATATTCTCATATGTTTGGTGGAGGCTCCTTGATGTCATTCTCAAATTCGCTACTTGAAGTTTCTTCATATGGAGTATAAAGGAGGATGGAATTTTCTTCTTGTAATTTCATATTTTCATCTTCATCTTCAACAACATGACTTGACTTAGAAATTTCATTCAATATTTGATTAGATTCTTCTTCAAATTTGGTCACTTCCTTATCTTGCTTCCAAATGGGATAGGGTGGGTGGGCAACAACATTTAAAACATCAACAAAAACATATGAATGCACTTTTGGGATGAACTTTCATGAAAATGTATCTTTTAACACATCCCATCTAGTAATGGAGTTAAGTATTAATGAGTTGTACCAATCAAGTTAATTCCTTCACAAAGTTTGTAAGAATAATCTACATGTAACATTGTCTTCAGTGAGATTGAAATCCTGACAAGTACTTTTAAAATTAAATAAGTGTTTCTCTGCATCTTTTGAACCATACCCAAAGCATGTAGAAAAAATTTCAATAGAAATATTAGGCATTTGAAAATCTACTTCTGGTATATTTAAATGGGTTTTAAGAAATTGCCTCCTTCTTTGGGTATTTCTCCATTTTGTTGAGTCTTTTAAATCCATTTATGGGCTTGATGAAGAATTTAAAGGTTCATCATGACATGAATGGAATTCTCCATTCTGAGTCTTTCCAATGAAGTTGTCGGAGAGTTGTTTCTCCCGAATCTTTGGTGCTTGTCGGGTCTTTTTGAAATTATAAAAAAGGTTCGACATATTTTAATAATCCTTTTACAATTATCCCTTGCATTTATAACAAGCATCAATTTTCCTAAATCTTCTTTTTGAAATTTTGAGCCATGGATATTCTGGTTCTTCAATCTGATTTGAAGTTGGGCCTCAAATATCTTAAAAATAAATGTCTCCCTAGTATGGTCGCCAAAAATATTGACGCTTGAAACCATCAGGACCAAAACGACAACCTCATGAAGATATGAATCCTCCTGCGTTTTTAAAGAGGTGGTACTCCTCTTGGGATAAAAGATATATCAATGATATATTGGATTAGGAGAATGATATGGAAACAAACCCTAGATATTTATTACTTGAAATTAAGAAATGATATGTTTCTTCAATAACCTAATATGATCTTTGTATGCAACAAGAAGTCTTTAAACATTTAAAAATATTGGAGGAATTCAACATCATAATTTCTTTGTGATCAACATCACATACACAATATTCTTAATCATATATAAATACATCAATGTTTACTTCACAAAAAATAGGAGAGAATAATTTTATCATCTCAAATAATTTTAAAATAATACAGATATAAAGATCAAAAAAGAATTTGATAGGTCTATCTCAAATACCTCATACTTAAAAATCAAAGTTACAAGATACGGTCAAAATCAACCCCGAAGCAATTCTTTGTGGAGTTTATTCATGAAAAATATTTTTCAATACAAAAACTTTGACAGACATGTATATGGATGTAAATACTCCATGATCACACAAGAAAAATATTTTGGAAGAATACAAGAATAACACTCAAGAACTCAACCTTGTGCCCAATTCAAAGACTCAAGAATACAACTATGAGAAATAGTGTAGAAGAATAGAAAGAGTGGATAAGATGGAGATATATTTTCTTTGATTAGAAGTTTGGAATTGTATTCATGGTTGTACCTTATTTTTCTTATGATATTCTTCCCTACCCCTCTAATAATTATGATTCCTAGAACCTTTGTTGAAGCCCTTCTTCACTTTTTTAAATGAGATCTTCTAACTACTTGAGTAGTTAGGGTTTTTCCTCTTCTTGAATTCACCGTAAAATTATTTTATTGAAGTATTCTCCTTAATTAAATTCTCATTAATTCCTTATTAATGAAATTATATCATCAATATATACATATCTAAAATGGGTCCCTTTCCCATTTTAATAAAAGTTTTTAAAAAAACTTTTATTTTCATAATTTAATTAATTTCCCTTTAAAAGAGGGGGATTGTGTTTTAATTTTTTGGAAGTTAAAATCATTTTTTTAGCCATGTAAACCACTTCTTATGTGATATTCATTTTCTTTTCTTTCCAACTATATAATGTTTTCCCAAATCCGTTGCCCAGATCTCAAGTTATGGGCTCGTGAAGTTGAGTTGTCACGTAGGCCCATTAAAAATGAAGCTGATTGATACACTACCATGTGGCATGATCTCATAGGTTGATGAAACTACCATGTCATCCATTAATTGGATTCCATGTGGCACCACTCTTTGATATCCATGTGGCACCACTCCATGATTCCAAGTGTCATGATTTTATTGGATGTCAAATGTAATAATCTTATTGGTTGTAAAATAAATATTATAAAAAAGGTTATAATTTTTTTTTTAGAAATGTTTTAAAAGGAAAGGAAATGAGAATGTAAGGGAAAATGGAAGAGTGGTTAGTTAGGGGGAGGGGTAGAAATGTAGGTGGCAGAAGAGGGGAGGGAAAAATGTAGGGAGCAGAGTGAGGGGGAGTGAAGTAGGGTGAGGTGAGTGTGTCAAACTTGTGGACGTGAGGGATATGAGGTGGAGAGGTGAGGGAGTTATGGCAAGTCCGAATGAAAACCATAACACAAATACAAATAAATTATGGGATATGAGGACTTAGGAAATTAGGCTAAGTGTGGATTGGTGAGGGGGCAAGAGGGGGTGTGGGTGAGTGAGTTAGACCGAAGAGGTAAGGGGAGGGTAATAGAATATTAAAAATAAACTAAGGCATGGAAGGAGTGAATGGGAAGTGATGTAAGGTGGAGAGATACGGAGGGAGTATATGAGTCCAAAATTCCTAAAGGAATTCGGAAAATTTCTAAGTATGGAATGGTGAGCGGGTCTAAGTATGGATTGGTGATATGGGAAAAGAGATACAGAAGAATGGAGAATCATGACGGGTTCCCACGAGAGATATATTTTTATGGGTTTTGAATCCGATAAAAATTAAGAATATCAAGTGTCTTGGGCCCGAGAAAATGTGGATATATTTATGAACAATTAGCCTTATTCCACTTGAAAAAGGTGTCATTTTCCGCATAAAATTTAAACCTAGATATCTTGAGCATATGAACTCAGATTTCCGATCCAAAAACTGCATGGAGAAGCTGAGACTAAAGGATAAACAATGAAATCATAATAGTTCAAAAATTTTCATCTTCCGATATCATTTTTTTTTATTAATCCAAGAGCGGGAAAACATAGTTGACCAAATTTTAGTCAACAACTGGCTCCAACTGTATGACAGTGACCCCCTGTGGGTTGCTAAGAACACCAAAATCTCAAGTCCAACTTCCTTATTCATTGGGATATGGAGTCATATTCAAAATTAATTCTTGTAATTCTTCTTATTCCATGGAGTTACCTTCAAGTTTGACTGCCTTATTGTGCAATATTGAACAAAAATATGTACATACATGATCTACCTACCCTAACTTACTTGAAATAAAAGGGCACCTTAGGTGTAGGAAAATTTCCAATGGAGCCATTCAAGTATTGATTTGATTTGTGGAATGAACTCCATCACTATGGAACATATTGGGATTTGTACCAATGAGATAAGGGCACTCTCAATGTGTACTAGAGAAAAATTGAACCAAGTGTGCTGAAATTTGATTGCATTGTTTGGCCAATAATGCTATGGAACCATAATTAAATGAAATCGATTATTGTCTTCTCGAGAATACTATTTTCCTTGATTATATGAAGAGTTTTCAACGCAAGAATACATTCATATTTTTCCTTTTCTCCGACTACTTCCAAGGTTCTTGATTCATCAATAATTTCCTGAAAAGACTCTTCTTTATTGCAAAGGAAATCTTGCTCATCATTCTTCTCAAGATCTAATTCTTTAATGAATACTTCTTTCTACAAGCGTTGTTGCAAATTTTCATCTTCTGTTGCAAGGTTGAAATCTTGTCATGTGTTTGTTGGAGACTCCTTGATTTCATTCTCAAATTTGCTTCTTCAAATGTCTTCATATGGAGTATAAAGGAGGATGGAATTTTCTTCTTATAATTTGGTATTTTCATCTTCATCTTCATCTTCAACATCATGAGTTGACTTAGAAATTTCATTCAATATTTGATTATATTCTTCTTCAAAGTTGGTCACTTCCATATCTTGCTTCCAAATGGGAGAGGGTGGGTGGGAAGAAACATTTAAAACATAAACAAAAACATATGAATGCACATTTGGGATGAAATTTTTTGCAAACGAATCTTTTAACACATCCCAATTAGTAATGGAGTTAGGTATTAATGATCTATACCATTCAAGAGAATTCTGTCATAGAGTTCATAAGAATAATCTGCATGTAACATTGTCTTTAGTGAGATTGAAATCATGAAATGTAATTTTAAAATTAAATAAGTATTGCTCTTCATCTTCTTAAGCATCCCCAAAGAATGTAGAAAAAAATATCGATAGAAATATCAGGAATTTGAAAATCTACTTCTACTATATTTAAAGGGGTTTTATGAAATCTCCTCCTTCTTTGGGTATTTCTCCCTTTCTCCAAGTCTTGTATATCCATTGATGGGATTGATGAAGAATTTAAAGGTGCATCATGACATGAATGGAATTCTCCATTCTAAGTCTTTCCAATGGATTTTCCAAGGAGTTCATTCTCCTAAAAATTCAGAGCTTCTCGGGTCCTTTTGAAATTATAAAAAATGTGCGACATATTTTAATAATCCTTTTACAAATCCCTTACATTTAGAACAATATTTTTTTTTCTTGAATCTTCTTTTCGAAACTTTGAGCCATGGAGATTCTGGTTCTTCAATCTGATCTGAAGATGGGCCTCAAATATCTTGAAAATAAATGTCTACCCAATATGGTCGCCAAAAATGTTGACGCTTGAATCTGTAGGGACCGAAACGACAACCTCACGAGGATATGAATCCTCCTGCATTTTTAAAGAGGCGGTACTCCTCTTGGTCTAAAATACATATCATTAATATCTTGTATTAGGAGAATTATAAGGCAACAAACCCTATCTCTTTATTACTTGAAATTACGAAATGATATGTTTCTTCAATAACCTAATCTTATCTTTGTATGCATCAAGAAATCTTTAAACATTTGAAAAGATTGAAGGAGGGCTTCAACATCAGAATTTATTTGTGATCAACATCACATACACAATATTCTTATTCATATATAAATACATCCATGTCTTCTTCATGAAAAATAAGAGAGAATAATTTGATCATCTCCAAGAATTTTAAAAGAGCACTGCTATCAAGATCAAAATAGAATTTTATAGGTCAATCTCAAATTCCTCATACTTAAAACTCAAAGTTACAAGTGTTAAGGTTTAAGATATTATTAGGGTTCTTTTAAATTTACTAGATAACCATAGCATAGATAAGATCACTGAGAAATACAAAATCACAAGAGACACATCATTTATCCTGAGAAACCCTCATGGGGGAGAAAACCCAACAAAAAATTCCTTAATATAGATAGCCAATACAATGCCAAGAGAATAAAACAAACAAAATAGAAAGTCCCCTCCCAAGAATGTGTCTCTCTCTCTCTCTCTTCCTTCTTCTCTAACTGCAGCTCCAAACTTGCACTCTGATGAACAAGTGAGTGAGTGAAAAAATGAGTCACTGGCCTCTCTTATTTATACAATCTAGCAGGTGTTGAATTGAGGTGTCTTTTCACTAGCAGGGTTGACTTCTCAATCTAGGTGGTTATAACCACTTTAATATATTGTGGGGGTCGACTTCTCATTTAGCATATTACAATTAGGGTTTGACCAATCCGCAAAAGGGGATTTGGTCATTTACAATACCCGACATGATAAATCCATGAAAGGGGATTGATCTAATGAATAATACATCAATAATAAATAGAATACTATTTGCAGTTACATTATTTCAACAACAAGATACAATCGAAATCAACCCTGAAGCAATTCTTTGTGGATTTTATTAATGAAAAATATTCTTCATTACAAAATATTTGGCAATCATGTATATGGATGTAAATACTCCATGATCATAGAAGAAAAATATTTTGGAAGAATACAAGAAGAACACTTAAGAACTTATCCTTTTGCCCAATTCTGAGACTCAAGCATAAAGCTATGAGAAATGGTGTAGAAGAATAGAAAGAGTGGAGAAGATGGAGATATTTTTTCTTTGATCAAAAGTTTGACTATGTATTCATGGTTGTACCTTATTTTTCCTCTGATCTTCTACCTTGCCCCTCTGATAATTCTGATTCCTGGAAACTTTGATGAAGGCCTTATTCTCTTTTTAAAATGAGATCTTCTAACTACTTGAGTAGTTAGGGTTTTTCCTCTTCTTGAATTTACTGTACAATTATTTTCTTGAAGTATTGTATTTAATTAAATCATTATTAATGAAATTATATTATCAATATACATATCTAAAATGGGTCCCTTTCCCTTTTTAATAAAATTTTTTAAATAAACTTTTTTTTCATAATTTAATTAATTTCCCTTTCAAATAGGGGACTGTGTTTTAATTTTATGGGAGTGAAAATCATTTTTTTATCCATGAAAACCACTTATTTTATGATATTCATCATCTTGTCTTTCCAACTATATAATTGTTTCCTAAATCCGTCACCTGGATCTCAAGTTATGGGCTCATGAAGTTGAGTTGTCACGCAAACCCATTAAAAATGAAGCTGATATTTCACTTTATTGGGAACATTTAGCAACCTTCAAGCCTTGAAACCTATACCATCATATTATGTGTTGAAATACCTTTCCA
The DNA here is from genome assembly GCA_009831015.1 of Picea engelmannii. Taxonomy (NCBI): domain Eukaryota; kingdom Viridiplantae; phylum Streptophyta; class Pinopsida; order Pinales; family Pinaceae; genus Picea; species Picea engelmannii. The sequence goes on from ML781228.1 coordinate 1,741,459, forward strand.
ATGGTATCCATTTTTCACAATTCCGACACTCGGAGCTCAAGTTATGGCCTTCACAAGATTAACACTCGGCCATTGTTGATCAAAATTGATGGAAAAATATGGGCCCTTCGATCAAATTTCGTTCTTCCTTAACAAAATTTGAATTTGCTTCATAAATTTTATCCCACATGCATGGGCTATTCCAAATATGTAGTGTATATATTGAAAATTATGATATATATATATATATATATATATATATATATATACGTCATGAATAAATGAAAGAACTATGGAAACTTAGGAGTCCGTCCCTTGGAATGTTGATGAATAAAATAATAATTTTAGAACCTTGTCATTGTCCACGTCGCATCTAGTCAGCCTTGAGTCATCACTAATTCATCACCCTGCATGTAATCAATGAAAATATGCCATGTGTCACCAATAATACTCTGTCATGTGGCGTGATCTCATAGGTTGATCAAACTACCATGTCATCCATTAATTGGTTGCAATGTGGTACCAATCTTTGATATCCATGTGGCACCACTCTATGATTCCAAGTGTCATTATTTTATTCGATGTCAAATGTAATAATCTTATTGGTTATAAAATAAATATTATAAAAAAGGTTATAATAAAAAATTATAAAAAAGTTTAGGTGAAATGTTTTAAAAGGAAAGGAAATGAGAATGTAAGGGAAAAGGGAAGAGTGGGTAGTTAGGGGGAGGGGTATAAATCTAGGTGGCAGAAGAGGGGAGGGAAAACTTTTGGGAGTGGAGTGAGGTAGGGTGAGGTGAGTGTGTCGAACTTTTGGACATGAGGGAGATGAGGTAGATAGGTGAGGGCGTTATGGCGAGTCTGACCGACCGCCATAACTCAAATAAAAATTAAGTATGGGATATGAGGGGTGAGGGAAGAGAGGAGAGGGGGTAAGTGAGGGGGAAAGGTAGGGTATTTTATGTATTGTAATTTTGGACTCATGGGGGTGAGGGATGTGAGGGGGAGGGGTTAGGTGAGGTAAGTCTGAAAGGAATTAGGAAATTAGGCTAAGTGTGGAGTGGTGAGGGGGTGAGAGTGGGTGTGGGTGAGTGAATCTGACCGAAGAGGTAAGGGGGGGGTAATAGAATATTAAAAATAAACTAAGGCATGGAAGGATTGAATGAGAAGTGAGGTAAGGTGGAGAGATAAGGAGGGAGTATATGAGTTTGGAAGTCCGAAAGGACTTAGGACAATTTCTAAGTATGTAGTGGTGATATGGGAAAAGAGATAAAGAAGAATGGAGAATCATGATGGGTGCCCATGAGAGATAGATTTTTATGGGTTTTGAACTTGAAAAAAATTAAGAATATCAAGGGTCTTGGGCTTGTAAAAATGTGGATATATTTATGAACAATTATTCTTATTCCACATGAAAAAGGTGGCATTTTCGACATAAACTTTAAACCTAGATATATTTAGCATACGAACTTGGATTTTCTATCTGAAAAATGAGTGGTGAAGATGATACTAAGGGATACACAATGAACTTATAATAGTTCAAAAATTTTCATCTTCTAATATCATTCTTTTTTTTATTAATCCAAGAGAGGGAAAATATAGTTGACCAAATTTTGGTCAAAAAAACCCAAATGGGAGAAAACCACATAATGCTTTCTTATATATCAAAAGAATACATTCATTGGAAGAACCAACTTCCCATCTACAACTAGAAGGAGGTTATGACCCCCTATTTATAGGCTCCAACCTGAAGGAATCTACAACTCACTAAATTTTTTAGCTCCAACCAGAGGGAGGCTACAACCCCCTTATTCTCAGGATCCAACCTGAAGGAAGATCAAACTCCCTATGTTCTCTAGAACCAACCCGAAGGAGGCTACAACCCCCTAATTCGTAGGATCCAACCTTAAGGAAGATCCAACTCCCTGAGTTCTCAAACACCAAACGAAAGGAGACTACAACCCCCTTTCGTTTCCCCATCCTTCCACCATGAAATATAAATGTAGACCAAAATATCACTATCATAATCACTACCACTATCACTTCCACTGACACTGTCACGTCAACCTACAACCTTTCAACCTGTCATTGTATCCAACTTGTCACTATCACCAACCTATCACTGTCACTGCCACTGTCACATCGACCTGTCACTGTCAACCTGTCTCATCAACCTATCACATCAACTCGCCACTGCCACTGTCACTGTAACTAACATACAATAATCAACCTGTCACCACTGCTGATACTCAACATCAACAACACCAGATCCTCTCACATGGATACCATCGCCAAACCATGTACATCAATCACCAACCATGTACATCAACCTATACCAACCATGTATCAACTATGCACATCAACCTGTACCATACCATGTACATCAACCTACATCAACCATGCATCAATCATGCACCAACATCTGTACCAAAATATGCATCGATCATGCACCAAAACCTGTACCAAATTGTTGTTGGACACATTGTTATAACCCTAAATTGCACCACACATGCTTACCTGGCATCAGGCCAACTCATATCCCTTCATTGCCAAAACATCTGTTGAACAACCTCTTTAAAAATCCTCTTGGGTAAAGGTACACGCGCCCTAACCCACTACTGCACGCGTGTGAATGATGGCAGGCCTACTACAGCCCGCATTTACCTAACAAAACACAAAAATAGGAAAGTTGTCGATGGGACAAAAAGCTATGGGTCAGTTAACTGAAACTCTCGGCCATGCATGGCCGAGAGTTCATCCAAAACCCTATATCCTTCTAGCCTATAAAAGAAGGGGTAGGGGTACTATTTGGAAGAGGAAAATTATAGCGAAGAAACTTTGCCCATTTTCCGAATCCATTTGTCCCAACCCTTTAGCCTTTCCTTGAGCCTAAGGAGAATTAACGCAAAGCAGTTGGAGGACAAAAGAAGAGGAGAAGCCCAGGATCAGGATCAAGGAGCAGTGGTCGGTCTCGACTTTGATTGTAAGTTGATTCATTTTGAAAATAATAAAAGAATACTTTTCCTGTCCCAATGCATGAGTTATCTATGATTTGTGTAATTTATGCTTAATTTCTAACCCTCAAGTAGAAAAGTAGCATGCATGCGTAGTGTTTTGTCTTGATTGCAGGTTAACTTTGGAAGGAGCAGCGCAAGTAAGCGGGAAAAGCGCAATGGAGGATCTACACCAAACATCAGTAAAAAGGTTAGTAGTTCCTTTCCATGCGTGTATCGTGAAAGAGGGGTTTAAGTTTTGGGTGGTAGGTTAAAAATTCATTTCTTTACGGTCAATATTTGCAGGCAAGTCTGACCCTAGTTTGCTAGTCCGCAGGGTATTTTTCCCAACAACACACACCTACCACACTTAGAGGGGGGGGGTGAATGAGTGTGGGGCTCTTTTTCCCAAAACTTCCCTCTTGCACCAAAACGCATCAATTAGCATTCAACATTTATTCATTACCCATTGTTGTCATTTATAACTAGTTAGATGTGAGCACATATCAACAACATATCAACAATATATCATCAACAAGTCATCACCACAATGAACACAAAGAACACAAGATGTATGTGCAATTTTCTTTTATTACGGACTACAATTCTTAGGGTTTATCTGCAACAACTTAATAGAGTACAACTCTACAAGAGGACCATCTCAATATGAAAGACGCAGCTTTCATTCTCAGCACCAACTGATATGAGGCAACAATCCTCAACAAATATCAATATGTACCATAAACAAGAGCATCAACCATGCACCAACCCGTTTCAAACAACCTGTAATCAACCCGTACCATAAACAAGTGCATCCAACCATGTATCAAGTATATACCAATCACGTGTCAACTACTCATCAACAATGACTCATCAATATGTACCAACATCATAAACTATACACCTCATGTATGTGCCAACTCATCAACTGCTTGTCTCAACCATGACTAGTTTTGGATTAGTCAACAACCCTAACTTGAAATAATCA
>ML781228.1:1752123-1774948 GCA_009831015.1 Picea engelmannii
AAATGGCATGACAAGCACTATCCATCTAGGATAGTTTCACCAACAATTTCCTTGATCTTCATCTCATTATTCCTCATACAAGCATGGGTCCTCCAACCTTTCTTCTAGGATAACTCAATCCATAAAGCGTCTTCCTGTGAGGGATTTCACCATAAGAGGATTGTTAGTGATAATTCTTGTCTTGGGCTCGAAAGAATTTGGGTATGCAAGTTACACGAGATGCGCCCGAACACAGGAGTGGAAGGATTTCGATTTCAATCAGCAACTCAAGCGAGCGGGCGAAGTTTTACCAACAGCAGCTGAGATCTATCCATGAAGTAGATCAACAGTTATCGGGATCTCGGAGTTGTCCGAGTCATGGCAAGTATAGCACAGAAGTTTTCAAAGAGGTAAACAGTCAGAAGTCTCCATGGAGAACACGCAAAGTGCCGAGAGCATTCGGACCTGGGCCCACAAAGGTATCGGGAGAAGTAGGAGCTGTCAGATCTCCGAGGGACACGTGGTGTGCGATTGGGATCCATTGCCTCCTCGCCCCTCACAACTTTAAATATGAAGAACTAGCTCCTTCCAGCCGCGAGACGCGAAGTGCCGAGAGAATCTCGGGCCCGGGTCCACGGCATCGTCGGGAGGAGTAGGAACCATCGGATCTAGAGGGACACGTGGTGCGCGATTGGGCTCCATCGCCTCCTCGCCCCTCACAACTTTGAAATGTAAAGATTAACTCTTCCCAGTTGCGAGTCGCAAGGTTTCTAGAAGATCTCATTCGTCCATCAAAAAGGGACACGTGGTGCACGATTGGGCTCCATCGCCTCCTCGCCCCTTGCAACTTTGAAACGTAAAGATTAACTCTTCCTAGTTGCAATTCGTGAGGTGTCTAGAAGATCTCAGTCGTCCATCAAAAAGGGACACGAGGTGCGTGATTAGGCTACTCTCCTCCTTGCCACTTGCAACTTTGAAGCGTAAGGATTAACTCTTTCCATACGCAAAATTTCGTAAGCGCCTTTGAAGATAGGCAAGGGTCACAGCCCGTGGTCACTTGGGGGTGATAGAAAGAACTACGCAAGGGGCCGAAGCACCAGGTTTGACTGTAGAAGGGATCACTGTGTTCTCCAGGTGCCAGTTCAACTTGTTCTCAATCCTAGTGCCTACTCGGAGTGAATGAAGACGAGAGAGGGTGGTTGAAACCTCGCCTCACTCATTAACTGCAGGGGATGGAGGGTCTGGTGAACCATCTACTTTAGGAAGTCCTGTGCGTTGATTTTCTCAAAGACGTCATGTCAAAGTCCTTAGCTAGACAGAGAAGTCTGCGCATGCTAGCCCAACACTTAATGGCTCAGCTACCCTCTTTGCAGGGGCCATGCGTAGTTAAGATGGCACTTAAAGGAAGATATCAGTAGGAGTTTGGCTGAGGGGACATCAAGCTGCAAGTCACTGGGCGTGCCTCTGTTAGGCGATTTTTCCTGGGTATATAGGCTCAGTTGTTGTATTTTGTAAAGGATCGATGGTTGAGAAGAGCTTCCAGTTGTAAAATTTTAATGAAGCACTGTTAGCCTGGTTATGTATGGACTTTTGAGACTTCTTGCCTTATGAACGCCAGTTTCTTTACATCTTTGTTATACTGTGTTAGAGCAGCTCAGAATTGGAGGATCCAGTCGAGTTGTAGCTGTTATAGGATGATGTTGTAATGGATCACTGTAATGGTTATGGAGTCTCTAATCGGTTCCTGTGATTTCCTTAGCGTTGAATGACTTGGAATTGGAGGATCCAGTCAAGTCTTCTCTTCAGTTTCTTGAAGCCTTGAACCAGGGGGATCCTGCATTCAGAGTTTTTCCCCTACAAACCATTGTAAGCCTGTTTCCCAAAGCTGTTTGTTCACCTTTCCTCTAAGTCCTCCAGCTGCTCATCTTTTAATCAACCCACTGGCTGAAGTTAGGATTCTAGACCTCCTTTGTTACTTACGTACCAGGCCCAGTCCCTGAGTTAGAGTAATATCTCCTCGAGTATTTATCTCCATTTGATCACCCCTTTATAAACAAATCATGACATTAAGCTGATGGGTGTCAGACTCTGCTCCTGCAAGAAATCCAGGAGTGACTTTCATCGCCAACATTTCTGGTGCCATTACCGGGGATGAAGTTGAAGATTTTCTCTGGGCAGAAGGACAATGATCAACTGATTCTGAAGGTGCATCAGAAAACAGAATTATTCAGATTGCTACTGTGCACCTGGCGACTCCACTGTGGTGACTCCATTGTTTCCACATCACTGTTTCAGCTGTGACTACTTTTAACACACCTGAAATCTGACCCTAAGGAGCTTTCTCGAGAAGGTTTCAGCAGCCGCTTTCTCAGCCTGAGGAGCTTCCTGGGGTGACGACACGTTAAGATCTAGCCTTTGATGGTGAAAAAGGACCAGACATATTTGAAGTTGTGCATCTTTCACCTAGCGACTTCATGATTTGAGGATCAATTGGCGAATCCACTGGTTCGATATGGAGGAAATCCTGGCGCGAAGGTTTGCTCCGTTTAATTTTTCTGCTATTCCTGGTTTTCCTAATGTTGTCCCCTCTATGGATGAATGGGGCGATTATTTTCCCAGATTTAGAGAGCATGAAGAGGATAACCCTGCTCAGCACCTCAGTGAGTTTCATGAACTCATGCGCCAGTGGGAGATACATCATGAGGATGTGTTACTGAAGATGTTCATGTTCTCGTTAGCAGGGGATGCGCGTACATGGTACCATTCTTTACCCCCTACTAGCATTTCTTCACTCCATGGATTCCATGCAGATTTCACCACCTATTGTCAGAGGTTGTACCCCCCTGAGTTAATTTGTCATAATTGTTGTAAGGGATACCACAATTCTATACAAGAGAAAGTTGTTTCTGACGTAAGTTGTGGGGAGGATCCTGATGACCTGTATCAGGAATCAGTCATTTCTCCTTCCCATTCATCTGCTTCGGGCGAAGTTATGGAATTGATAAAATCTCTCTCTGCCCAACTGGATAGGTGGGAAGCTGAGCGATGTGCAGAGGGTTTTCCACCCTTTGAAGAAAATGATTGTGGTATCTCTACAATGAATGATTATAAAGATCCCAGGGAAGGAGAAGATGCTTCGGGCGGAGTTATGGAACTGATAAAATCTATCACTGCCAGATTTGACAGGTGGGAAGCTGAACAATGCGCTGAGGATTTCCCACCCTTTGAAGCAGAGGCCCTTAGCAGCTCTACTGAGGGTGATAATGGAAAAATATTTTCCATGGGTCCTGTTTATGGTCATTATGAATCTGACCCATGGGAGAGCCAAGAAGAAGAAATCTTCCCAGATACGATAATGTCTGATGAGGGCTGTAAGGATAGAAGACTAGGGGAGGAAGTTGCTCTGAGTGAACTAATGATATCTCTCATTGCCCAACATGTAAGGTTAAAATATGAGGACAATGGGGAGGATTTTCCAGTCTCTGAGGCAGATGTTCTAGATGGCTCTCTCGAGGAGAATATTGAAGATCCTGTAAGCACATTAACATCTGTCCCCGATGAGCTCATTGTCTTAGAACAAAATGATGAAGTGGTAGTTGGGGAAGAGGATTGTTCTCTTTTTCTTCACGAGATTTCCCATGATGTATTTACATTTGGGATTGGAAAGGAGGATCTGGAGATTGTTCCTTTTTTGCAAGATGAAGAAGTCTAGTGCTCACCCAGATTTAACGACTATTCAGTTGAAGAGCAGCAGAGCCCCACATCATAGATTGATGACCTGGGTAGAAGCCAGCCCGTGTATGACAGCTATGAATCAGGTTCTGAGCTGGACACCCAGAACTTCCAAGAGAAGACTGCAGAGCCTTCTCCTCTGTTCACAAATGAAATACAATGTGAGGAAATCATCCCCCCTGAGTAGCAAATTGAAAAGAAGAGCTTTCCCACAGGTCCTATCTATGATGATTATGACTCTGACCCTTGGGAGAGCCAAGAAGAGGCATCAAAAGAACCAAAGGAGCATTCGAAGATGCAGTTTACAGACTACGCAGAGTTAGTCAGTGAGAAGTCACCACCTGAGATCAGCGAGCCTACTTCAGTTATTCACCCACCTGTGGTTATCAGAGACATTCGGTCGCGTGTGAACAACTGTGTAGCAGAAGAGGCTATATTTCGCCAATTCCTTGGAAATGACCACTCATTCGGTGACCCTGTCAGCAAATACATGGAGTGGCATTTCCCTTATGCCTTGGAGCCGCCCTATTTCATCTCAACTCCAGCCTGTAAGGAGGAGTTAAAGAGTGTAGTCATTCTGCTGTCACGGTTACACCATCTACTGGTGATCATTGACAGAAGGAAGGAGATTCTATCTAGGAAGTTGCTTGAATGGACATGGTGGAAGTTCTCTTTCACCTAGACCATGTAAAATATTTTATTAGTTTAGGATTGTGTATAAATAAGCTCCTTGAGCATGTAGCTTTATTTTGTTACTTTTATTTTTTGGCCTGTATTTTCAGCAGCGGGATGTTTTCAGCATGACTCCATAGCACAACAGCAAGGCACTGAAGCTGCGGAATGAGTTCTTAGAGCATCACAGGGATGACTCTATCCCCCATGGAGTCTAATGTTAGTGATAATTCTTGTCTTGGGCTTGAAAGCATTCGGGTCTGCAAGTTACACGAGATGCGCCCGTACACAACAGCAAAAGGATTTCGATTTCAATAAGCAAGTCAAGCGAGCAAGCGAAATTTTTCCATCAGCAGCCGAGATCTATCCATGAAGCAGATCAACGGTTATCGGGATCTCGGAGTTGGCCGAGTCATGCCAAGTATAGCGCAGAATTTTTCAAAGAGGTAAATGGTTAGAAGTATCCATAGAGAACACGCGAAGCGCCGAGAGCATTTGGACCCAGGCCCACAAAGGTATCAAGAGAAGTAGGAGCCGTCAGATCTCTGAGGGACACGTGGTGCGCGATTGGGCTCTATCGCCTCCTCGCCCCTCACAACTTTAAAGAAGAAGAACTAGCTCCTTCCAGCCGCGAGACGCGAAGTGTCGAGAAAATCTCGGGCCCGGGCCCACAGCATCATTGGGAGGAGTAGGAACCTTTGGATCTAGAAGGACACGTGGTGCACAATTGGGCTCCATCGCCTCCTCGCCCCTCGCAACTTTGAAACGTAAAGATTAAATCTTCCCAGTTACGAGTCGCGAGGTGTCTAGAATATCTCAGCCGTCCATCAAAAAGGGACACGTGGTGCGTGATTGGGCTCCATCGCCTCCTCGCCCCTCGCAACTTTGAAACGTAAAGATTAACTCTTCCCAGTTGCGAGTCGCGAGGTGTCTAGAAGATCTTAGTCGTCTATCAAAAAGGGACACGAGGTGCGTGATTAGGCTACTCGCCTCCTCGCCCCTCGCAACTTTGAAGCGTAAGGATTAACTCTTTTCATTTTTGAAATGTCGTAAGCACCTTTGAATATAGGCACAGGGTCACAGCCCATGGTCACTTGGGGGTGATAGAAAGAACTGCGCAAGGGGCTGAAGCGCCGAGTTTGACTACAGAAGGGATCACTGTGTTCTCCAGGTGCCAGTTCAACTTGTTCTCAATCCTAGTGCCTGCTCGGAGTGAATGAAGACGAGAGAGGTTGGTTGAAACCTCGCCTCACTCATTAACTGCAGGGGATGGAGGGTTTGGTGAACCATCTGCTCGAGGAAGTCCTGTGCGTATATTTTCTCAAAGATGTCATGCCGAAGTCCTTAGCTCGACAGAGAAGTCTGCGCACGCTAGCCCAACACTTAATGACTCAGCTACCCTCTTTGCAGGGGCCATGCGTAGTTAAGATGGCACTTAAAGGAAGATATCAGTACGAGTTTGACTAAGGGGACATCAAGCTATGAGTCACTGGGCACGCCTCTGTTAGGCAATTTTTCCTGGGTATATAGGCTTAGTTGTTGTATTTTGTAAAGGATTGATGGTTGAGCAGAGCTCCCAGTTGTAAAATTTTAATGAAGCACTGTTAGCCTGGTTATGTATGGAATTTTGAGACTTTTTGCCTTATGAATGCCAGTTTCTTTACATATTTGTTATACCATGTTAGAGCAGCTCGAAATTGGAGGATCCAGTCGAGTTGTAGCTATTATAGGATGATGTTGTAATGGATCACTGTAATGGTTACGGAGTCTCTAATCGGTTCCTGTGATTTCCTTAGCACTAAATGACTTGGAATTGGAGGATCCAGTCAAGTCTTTTCTTCATTTTCTTGAAGCCGTGAACCAGGAGGATCCTTCGTTCAGAGTTTTTCCCCTACAAACTGTTGTAAGCATGTTGCCCAGAGTTGTTTGTTCACCTTTCCTCTAAGTCCTCCACCTGCTCATGTTTTAATCAACCCACTGGATGAAGTTAGGATTCCAGACCTCCTTTGTTACTTACGTATCAGACCCAGTCCCTGAGTTAGAGTAATATCTCCTCGAGTCTTTATCTCCATTTGATCACCCCTTTTTAAACAAATCGTGACATTAAACCGATGGGTGTCAGGCTCTACTCCTGCAAGCAATCCAGGAGTGACTTCCGTCGCCAACAGGGACCACTTTGGAGTTCATCCGTTTGTACACCTTATCAATCATGATAAGACAATAATGAGAGCATGGGTCCTCCAACCATTCTTCTAGGATAACTTAATCCGCAAAGCATCTTCCCGTGAGGGATTTCACCATAAGGGGACCACTTTGGAGTTCATCCATTTGTGCACCTTATCAATCATGATAAGACAATAATGAGTCATCTATACATTTTTCCAACAATGCATCATATACCAATGGAACCACATCGATCCATCTTCATCATGTATCAATTACAACTCATTGATCCATCTTCATCTATGCATTCTCATTTAGGACAATATATATTATATTACATAAATCATCAATCAATCAATCCTTTGACATCAATCAATCACTTGACATCAATCAATCAAACCATTAGCATCAATGACAACATGATCCAACAATTGTGCATCCATAATGCACCATATCATGTATCAAACCTATATCATACCATCAACCATGTACTAACATGTACCATAAATCATGTACCATGAGATGTGGATCAACCATATACCATATCACTCATGATATGTCTCAATCATCCCATACACCATGTACCATAAGATTTAAACAATGAAGTGTGTCAACAAAGTACTCAAGCATGTACCAAGATCACCAATATATGTCTCTAATCATTCACCTTATCATCAACCATATACCTCAAACAATATGCCAATCATCCATAGACCATGTACCTCAAACATGTGCCATATCACTCATGATATTCCTCAACTAATTACCATAACCATGTGTTAATATATCCAATAAATGCACCAGTAATAAACCTCAACAAGTATACCTCAACTAGCATGTAGCATACATCCAAGATGTGCCTCAAGGCATATACCAAAATTCACAAGGACACGTGTAACATACCCATCCACCATAGTTGGTCATGTCACACAATTGTTTTTTCTTTATTAGCTATGATACCATTTTTAACAATATGCACATAATATACACAACATGAAACTTATGCTAATTAAAGCCATTCCATTTTTGTTATCCATTTTCCCATAGCCTACAACTACAATTTATAACATATTTAGCTACAACAATAACCATAAAACATATGCATCTGGAACATGTTAATAATCAAGAGGAGATACAACTAAAACATTCCTTACAACAACATGTAAGTCATTCTCAATCACACAGAGTTCATGCACAACCATAACACAAGTAAATAACTCAGTACAAGATAAAACACTTATCTTAAACATGAATCATGCAACTAGCTGCTTGGGACGGATGTTCCAGCCAACCATAGACTAACTTTTCCAAATCTCAATATCCAGTCACCCCCGAGTTGAGGCTAGAAATCCAAAAAAGAGGGTGGTCTCTCACAGTCCACTCATAGCTCATAAATCTCTCAACCCAACTGATATTCTCCTATAGCCATCCCAACTTCTCCACCAACTCTCTTATGCTTGACCTTCCCAACCCAAGGAATGAACCATTCATTTATCAAGGTTAGCCCAAGGGATGTACCATCTATGTATCAAGGATAACCTAAGGAATGATCCATTCATTTATCAAGTTCTCTCTGACATAGGCAGCTAGGAGTTCAAGGGAACACTAGTGCTAGGAAAACTATCAACAAGCCAACAACAACACTTGATTTTTCAGTGCAACTGACGTAGAAGTTCACTCTTCCATCATGACAACCAAACTCTTCAGTTCTCCATCTCCAATTCACTCCAGTTACACTCCATACTTCACCACACCATCTCTCCTCTCTCTGTTCACTTCTCATCCACAGACTTCCCTCCCTCCCGACTATTCCCATTGTTGTTACTTCTCTCAGTGGATTGTATTCAACCCCCATGGTCCCAATAACTTAGGGATGTGACCTCTCACACCCACCCTTGTACATTTATTCAATGATTGACTTTGGAAGCACTCAATTATAAATATGTGACCACTCACACCAACCCTCTTACATTTATTCAATGATTGGTTTTGGGAACACTCAATCAGACATCAGAAGGTTCATGTACAATAGCATATTTAGGAAAATAGTTTAAATCCATAAACATGGGAAATTCCCCCATTGGACCCCTCTTGGCCAATATCCTAGACATTGCCCTCTCTTGTAGAATAATTCATCCCCCATCTCTTATCCATGTCCCCTTAATAGCTCACATAACATTTTATTATTAAAACATTGAAATACAATTCACATATTACATCACTTTGTCATAGCCACATATTATATCTACATAAGCATTAATCAAACTAGGGATTATGTTATCCCTTGACCAAGTTTTGGGATATTCTTGGTCATGTTGACCTATTTTGGGACTTTGACAGCCTGTCGAAGGAGGAGCGGAAGACGAAGCAGAGATCATGGGATCTCGGCCCCTTTTTGGGTTTTTGATGGGATTGGGATGTTGGCCCAAGGGTTTACCCATGTTTAGGCCTATTTTGTATATATAAATAGACACTTAGGCTAGATAGAAGTAGTATTGCATCTATGTGATGTGAGACCGGTTGTGCTAAGTGCTAGTAGCTAAGTGCAAGTAGAGTCTGTAAGTGCTTTGTGCATGACTGTAAAAGGCTTGCAGAGCTAAGTGCAGGTCCTTATAGTAGATTGTGGAAGGCTTAGTGTTGTAATCCAAGGAAGAAAGATCTAGCAAGCTGCGCAGATCTTTTTTCCTATACGAAGTAAGGGTTTTGAGGCTCTGTGATTGTAACCGATTGACTAAAGACAATAAAGAAGAAGCGTTGGTGGGTGTATCCCCAGGGTGGGGGTGAACCATGTAAACATCATGTTATGATGCTTTGTGCTTTGTCTTGATGCGTTCACATGCTTGTCTGTTAAGTGCTTTGATGTATTTAGATAGATCTACTTACACTTTGTGCTTATTATATGTGAGAATGTTAGATCTTATATATATGTCTATTCTTAGTGCTTGATATACTCGATCTGATATATTTACCTATGCTAAGTTCTTAAATACATTATATTAGTGTGAATGTTGTGAAGCTCTGTTTTATCAGCGAAGTGGATATTGATTGCATATTGAGGAACTGACGGTGCTAAGTGCTTTATTAAGTAGTACAATCATAGATTTGTGTCCCAGCTAAGGTTGCAGACACCTGAGTCTTTCAACCACCCCTGCCTCTACCACGGGTGAGACTTCATCTATTTCGTAGGTGTTGCCAAAAGGGCTAGTAGTTAGGGATTTGTTGGTGTGATTTTGTAGTGTTGAAACCCGGGTCTACCCCTGTGACAAAAGATTATAATGGGGATGTTACATTCATCCTCCCCTACAATTTTTCACCATCCTCGCTGCGCTCTATGTCAATATACATATATTAAAATTTACATCACAATACTCATAAATAAAATTTCTTCAATTTAACAGCTCCAACAATAACTCCAACCAAGATCTCATGTTCTTGTCAACTCGTCGACCCAAGGAATGCACCATTCATTTATCAGGGATACCCAAGGGATGTGCCATCCATTTATCAAGTTATAAACCAAGGAATGTGTTATTCTTTATCAATATCCCCAACGTGGTTGGCCAGAACTCTCATATGTGGTTCCAGAACTCTAGTTGCTCAAAATAAAGTCTTGCATTTTGTCTTCTTCAAAACTGTCAAAACAATTTGCAAGTATTCCAACCCCATGTTTTCTTCATGCTCCCATGTAGCATCTTCAGGACCGTAGTAGGTCGATTGAACCTTTACCAACCCTATGGATTTGTTCCTGAGCACTTTGAATTTCCTTTCAAGGATGGGTACTAGTTCCACCCGGAAATCCCTTTCATGCTCCACCTAGATCACATTCCAATCAATGACATGATTAGAATAAGATACATACTTTTTAAGTAATGATATTTGAAATACATTATGCATTCTAATGGATGTAGTAAAAGCTAACATCTATGCAACTGGCCCTATATTCTCTAATATTTCAAAAGGACCACAATATCTTGCTGCCAACTTCAGGCAACTTCCCAATCTTAGCGAACTCCTCTTTGAATTCACTTTCAAAAAAACATGTTCTCCCACTTTGAAATCTATAAAAACTATGTCTCGGTCTGCATAATGTTTTTTCCTATCATGGGCAACCTGCAAATTCTTCTTAATCCTTTCCATATGATCTTTAATTTATTTTAGCAATTATGGCCCAAAACATTCTCTGTCTATTGGATTATCCCAACTCACTAGGGTATTACATTTCCTGTCATACAATGCCTCAAATGGACTCATTTTCATGGAGGCTTGATACCCATTGTTGTAGGAAAATTCAACTAATTGATGGTTGATCCATCACATACATTCTAAGCATGTCTTCAATTTTTTTGTTAGTCCTTTTTGTTTTCCCATCGGACTCTGGATGATATTTTGTACTAAGATTTAAATTTGTCCCAAAGCCTTTGAACAAACCCCTTTAAAAATTGGAAGTAAACTTTGGATCCCTTTCTGAAACTATTGCCTTAGGCACTACATGTAGCCTAGCAACTTCTCTCATATAAATATTCACAATATTTGTTGCCTTGTGTGTAGTCTTTACTGGAATGAAATGTGTTGCTTTAGTCAACTTATCCACCACCACCATGATGGAATCATGCTGCTTCACTTTTCTGGGAAGCTTAGTAATAAAATAAACTGAGACAAATTCCCACTTCTATTCCGGAATGGGTAATGGTTGTAGCAAACCTATTGAGTGTCTATGTTATGTATTTACATTTTGGCATTCTAGACACATGGCGATGTAATTAGCCACTTCTTTATTCATTCTCGACCAAAAATATTGGCTTCGTACTGCTGCAATTGTCTTATGATATCACGGGTTCCCGACATATGGCACATTTTACATCTCCTTCAACACTGCATTTTTCACCTCACTAGAATTCGACACATACAACTTACCTTTGTACATGAGAATTCCATCTTCTTCCAACTTATAATAATTGAATTTCTGCTGAAATTTTCCTTGTTGTAGTGTCTCTTTTATTTTTAAATAATTTTGATCTGAATTAGTTGTTGCAATAACTTTGTCTTCCAGATTTGTCCCATACATACTAGTGGCTATAATATGCACTTCATGAGATCTCCTATTGAGTGCATCGACCACATGATTTTCCTTTCCATTTATGTTCTTAATTTCAAAGTCATTTTCACTTAAAAATTCCAACCATCTAGTTTTCCTAGCATTTAGTGTTGGTTATCCAAACAAATGCTTCAAACCACACTGGTCTGTTCTTAGATCAAATTTCTTACCCACAAGTTAATGCCTCCACATTTTCAATTCATGTACAATTGTTGCTAACTCCAAGTCATGGGTAGCATAATTCCTCTCAATCTCTTTAAATGATTTGGACTCATAGCATACCACATGATCCTTTTCACTAAGGACTCCACCAAGCCCTTCCTTGCATGCATCAGTGCACAGAACATAATATTCGTTTGGATCTGCAATATTCAATATTGGAGCACTTGTTAATATTCCCTTCAACTATTGAAAACTCTCTTCACACTTGGAAGTCCATTCGAACTTCACACCATTATTTTGAAAAGAAGTGATTGGACTTGCAATTTGGGAAAACCTTTTATGAATCTTCAGTAATAACAGGAAAGGCCCATGAATGATCTAACCTCTGTCACATTATTTGGCACTAGCCATCCTCTAATGGCCCCTATCTTCTCAGGATCCACTTCTATCCCTGCTGCTGATATTATATGCCCCGAGTAGTGAATCTTCTTTTGATAAAATATGCACTTAATTATCTTAGCATATAATCTATGCTATCTCAAAACTTGTAACGATATCCTTAAATGTTTCTCATGTTCCTCTTCTGATTTGGAATAGATGCATATATCATCTATGAACACAATCAAAAACTTCTCCAGGTACTCTCGGAACACTCCATTCATCAAACACATAAAACATTTTGGGGCATTTGATAGTCCAAATGGAAATACCATGAATTCATAATGCCCATATCTTGTTCTAAATGTTATCTTCTTGACATCTACTTCCCTTATCCTTACTTGATGATAGCCTGATCTCAAGTCAATCTTTGAAAATATTCTTGTACCTTTTAACTAATCAAACAAATCATCAATTTTGGGTAAAGGATACTTATTCTTTATGGTAAACTTATTAAGTTGCCTGAAATAAATACACAACCTTAAGGTTCCATCCTTCTTCTTTACAAACAGAAATGGGGCTCCCCAAGGTGACACACTTGGGTGTATATACCCACCTTTTAACAACTCTTCAAGCTATATCTACAACTCCTTCAATTCTTGTGTACCCATTTTGTATGGTGTCTTATACATTGGGGCAACTCTTGATACCAAAATGATAGAGAAATCAATGTCTCTCTTTGGTGGCAATACTGGGACTTCCCTAAAAACATCTTCAAAATCCCTCAAGACCAGATGGTCTTCAATTCTTTCCACTTTATCTTTGGTTGCCTCCTCCATATGGGATGAAAACACCTAACATCGCTTCCCGAAGCTCTTCTTCAACTACATAGCTGAAATATCTCTAATAACTACAACTTTTGGAATGCCTTGAATATTTCCTTGTTTCCCTTCCTCATCAAGACATGTGATTGTCTTGTTGTAACAGTCTAGGACAACATGATTCTTTTCCAACCAATCCATTCCAATTAGATAGTCATATGAACTCAATGGTATGATGTTTACATCTACTTTCATGTTGAGTCCATTCATGTCTATTTGACAATATTTAACCAACTCATTGATCTTTCTCTTAGCCCCCATGGCCAACTAAAATAACCAATATTTCTTATGATTACTTCTTTGCAAGTGAAATATTTCAACAATGTTAGCATTTATGTAACTATGGCTAGCTCTAGAATCAATTAAAATTGCTATGGGCTGGTTATCAATCTTACCTTCCACTTCAATCATGGGGGATTGGTATTCTTCCTGCTTGTTGTCCAAGGCTACATAAATCCTTGGCATACTTCCTCCCATGTCTTCCATTGTTTTAGCCTCCTGAATGTATTGGAAAATCCTCATTCTTTCTCCTTTATGAGGGAAATCCCTATATAAGTTATCTCCCCCATATCCCCAACATTGAATAAGATGATGCCTTGTAATTTTCCCAAATCAATCTATATTCTTTTGATCATGTTGGGATTCCTAGTGTTACACATGATTTTGGTCACTCTAATGATGTCTCAACAGTGACGTAGTCAGGCTCCCAACAAAGACCTTTTGCCTGAGAAAAGTGGATCTTGTCTTCTTCCAAAAACATATTTTTAAGATGAGTTCTCAGGCTACCTATGGTCTAGGGTGAAAGAATCCTTCATTCTCGCAGGCCATCCACACTTAGGGTGCGAACTTCTCGCAGTCTTCTCCATATATAGGGTCCAAACCTGTTTTTAAGCTTGGGAAGGAGAAGAGGTCTCGAGGGTTCTAGAAGGGAATCTTCTAGAAAACGAGTTGGAATTCGCATGGTTGTCATTCTACTGACTTCTAAGATTTGATGGGATCATCCTCATCCATGTAAGCATCTCTCCTTCTCCTATCTATTGAAAGGTTTCTCATGGAAAAGGTTAAGCAAGATTGAATGAACAATTGGTGAAAGAATTGTGTGAAGAACCCTGCTTGGACAGAATCTTGAAGACTCTATTTGTTCTATCAAGAGGAATTGGATCTTCTTCATGCAATTATAGAGCAAGTGTGTGTGTTGGAACCAAGGGTCACTGAAAGGAAGATTGTGATATCAAGGCGATCAGGTTGTATCTTCTACTTTCAATTAATATGATACAACAGCATGTCCCTTTCCCATAAAGTCACTCTTACTTTATTGTGTAACTCCTTGATCATATGCATAAGTTGACATTGAATATACTTTGCTATCTTCACTTTGGTTGGTTTGTGTTGTCTTGTACTTGACTTCACAAGAGCACCGGAGTGAAGCGGGAACAACGGATACCTAAGGAAGTGATATCAAGGTATGTCACTTATTCCTTCTCTTTAGTAGATTCAATGACTACAACTTAGGGAAAGAGTTGTGTCATGTTCTGTTTTGTTCTAGATCTAGGTGGATCTAGAGAGATCTATTAGTGTCCACACCTACTGATTTGTCTAATAACAAAATTGGCAAATTCACTGGGGATGCAACCCATTTTTGGTGGTTTTTCCTTGGCCATTTTCTCTTAACTTACCATTTTTCATTTCCATCACTCTCTGAGTCTTGAGGAGACCCTAATAGACTCTCTGGGTCCAGAAGTTCCTTCAAAAATTTTGTTTTTTTTCCAAAATTTTGCTTAGTTTCAGGCCTTCTCGCACTGCACCCTTCTGTAGCCTGCGAGAACCACTATCGTTTGCATCCTGTTGTTCAGTTCAGTGCAAACTTCTCGCACTCTACCTTTATCTAGCCTGCAAGAATCCTTCATTCTCGCACTGCACCCCACTGCCAGCCTACCAACCCATTTGCAAATTTTTTGGATTAAGGTTTTTTGTATCCTCAGATGCCCAGATTTGTATGTGTGTCTGAAAATAACTTCTATGGCCAGTGATTGATTGTTTCTTGACTTCAAATATCGTGAATGATTAGTTTTCGGCAATCGAAATCTCTTCTTGTTCATTTTTTCTCAACTATTACCTCTTGACCTTTTCTTAACAAGGATATAATCTCTGGTTTTGAAACCAAGCACTTGTTTGGTTGGGAGTCGGTGATCGGTTTAAAAGTTGGGATTAATTGTCTTTTTCAATTGCTCATTACTTGGAAAATTGTTATGCATATGCATTTGAAGAGACTAGTCTTGTCTGTTTGTTATTTTTGTTTTCATTGAAAGATTAGTTTGGGTGTTTGTTGGGTATTTCTTTTTAATTGGTTGCTTGTTTTTTCTTACTTCCACCACTGTTGTTTGCTTTCTAGTGAAAATTAAAAGACATTTTCTCTTTTTAAGCGACTTTTTATTCGAAAAAATATTGGCATTCAAGTATTGAAAGACAATGAATACAGAATTTGCATTGTTCATGATTGTTTGATATTGCATTTCTGAGAAGATCATACATCATAGTTCACGTTGTTCCAGAAAACTTCTCTTTCCCTCCTATAAATAGGGTTCATCGAACAAAAAATTTGTATCATTCATTCCTATCTATGCATTGTTGGGTTAGAGTCTCACACAAAATCGATTTCATTTATGTCTCCTTTGGAGTAACAACAGGCTTTAATAATATTGTGCAATTTTAAAATTTAACTAGTAACTTTTTCTAGGGCTTTTTTACACCAACATTAGCTAGGCTAGAGATTTGGAATAGATAGTGAAATACACTCTCCAAAGTGAAAAACACACAATAGTATCTTGTGATAAGGAGTGTCAAATTCCATTTGCATTATTTTGTCCTCGGAAGCCCTTCTCACACAAGGGTCAAACTCGAGGTCACATTGAGATTGACAGAGTTACTCACCCTTCTTTGATGATATCGGTGTAGAGATTTCACGTATTACGAGGGTCACTTGAAGGTATACCCACAATGATGAGTGGAATCCTCTCAAGCTAATTTCGGGCTAGATACCCTGCCCTTGCGTGTGGATCAGACTGTCGACTATTCCCCCAGGCATTATTGTTGTTGGTGGTAACCTTAGTAGCCTATATTCTTAGGGTCTTACACAAGGTGACTGTGAAGGGGCAAGTCTTCATGGTACCTAGAATCGATGTTGGCGAAACTCACTCGGGCTCCTTAGAGGGTATACCCATGATTATGTGTGGGATCTTGCACCAGGATGTAAGTTCATTAAGCAGGTCGTCAACGTAACTTTTCCACCCTAGCCCAGCCCCTTCTTGTCTCGTCATTGCGACGTTGGATTTCATCACCAACTAGTGACTTCAGAATTAGAAGGTCTTGTTTGCTTGGTTTTTCTTCCTAGATTTTTACTAGCGCATGTTGTTTGTTTACCCAAGTTGAATATAGATTTTTCCTTCGTAATTTTTTAGCTTGATCACAATTGACCCTCCATGTCGTTCACATAGAATGAAAGGCTTACCCCCAAAAAATATGGAAGGTTCTCAACCCTTACCTACCAACTCACCGGAGGGCTCTCCTCAACAGAGTGAAGTCCAAGACGTTGCCACTCCACAAGTGGAAATAACTAACTCTCTAGAATGATTTTGAATTACCAATTCTCGAGAGGACTTTCGGCTTCATCCCGACTCCAAGATCACCAACCGGACCTTTCATAGGACCTGAGGGTCAAGATCCTTTTTGGACTACTGGCATTTTTAGATGGGATCTCTTTAGCTCAGGAGTAGGCGTTGATATCACTGTCTCACCTAAGCTGCCCGAAACATCTGATCCAGACGCAGTACCTTTTACTAGTGCTTATTATTTTCCTGGTACAGAAGCTTCGCGAGCTTACCACATCTTGACTCTCTCTTTACAAATGGTCCATTACACAGATACTACGAGTCCTCACATCGGGATTACCGCGGCTAGCCAAGCCCCCATTGGCACACTGCTTTCACCCAGAGTCACACCAACACTTCCACTCGGATATCATGCGTTGAATGCTTCTATTCCCGCTCCTACCCAAATCTCATCTGGGACTCCTGGAAGTTCCACTCCTTTTGGGCACCATCTTCCCGGTTTCATTCCAACACTTCCTCCGCCCCCTTTTAGAGGACCTATTCCATCCTCTATCAGAGGCATTGATCCTAGTGGCACCATCCTGTCATTCACACCAAATTAGGTTCCTGTTGGTGGACAATTTCACCAAGGATGCCCAACTCAACCCCCCTTTGCAGGACAAATCCCAATTGGGACACAACCCCCGATTGGAGGGAAACCCCCACTGACCCCACCCTATGGAAAAACATACCTCCATCCTTGGCCCAGTATTGGAATCATATTATACAACATAATCTTCCATCGAATGGGGGGCAACAACCTCAAACTAACTTCGACATGCCCCCTAGTATAGGCCAACCATATCCAGGCATGTCTAATCCTATTTGGGGCTTGAATGCTCAACCCTACACCCCAGTTCAAGGGTACAACCCTATGAGTTACTTGCCTCCACGCCAATAACCGAATTTGCCCGGATCCTCGCATTATATGCAGACTACTTATGGTCCCACTGGTTTGCTGACGGGGCTCCCTCCCCAAAGTCACTAGTACCTGCATGTGAATAGATAGTTACCTTTCTTAGCCACCTTGGACCTCTTGGATCTATCAAGGATTTTAAATGATCTGATTCGTGACTCTCCTCAATGGCCCACCATACCGGTCAAACTACCATCCGACATCCCTAAATTCGATGGTAAACCGGGAGAGGACCCGAACAATCATGTAATGACTTTTCACCTTTGGTTCTCATCCAACTCCTTGATGGATGACTCTATTAGTTTACTCCATTTTCAGCAAACCCTCACGGGTTCCACCGCGAAGTGGTATATAGAATTACCATGAGGTTTCTTCATCGACTTCAACACCCTCACTATGGATTTCCTCACCCACTATCAGTTACCAATCCACTATGAAATGGGGACCAATATTTTGAGTTCTTTCAAACAAACCAAAGCCACCTTTGATCACATTCATGACTGGCGACAGAGATGACGTCTCATCAAACTCGAACTTCCCAATCAGTTGCTGGTAGAGTGGTTCACGAAATCATTCGTGAATGACATCGATCGTGAAATCACCATGGGAGGAGTTGTCACATAAGAATAGGCCATTAGTCATGCTCAATACCTTGACCTCGTTTACTCAAAAATGGGTACTCTTTACGATTTACTCCCTGATGCGCCTCATCCTTCTACTTTCGCCACTTCAACTACTCCTGCTACTTCTCATGCAGCCGACAGTGTGATTGGCACTTTCCATGCCCAACCACATTTCATCCAAATCTCTAGCAACAACCCCAAACCTATTTCTTCTAATCTTAAAAATTCTCCATCTCCTACCCCTCCCACTGGCAAAACTTCTGAGGTAAATGTTGTTCAATCTACCCCTTCCGTTAAAAACAAATCCAAAAAGGGAAAGGGTAAGAATAAGGAGGAAAAAAATAATTCGCAAGCAGAGAGAAACAAAACACCACCTGTTGATGATAGGGATAAGCGCAAACCCCAATACCCCTGTCTTATCTGTGGTGATGATCACTACACTAAGGATTGTCCACGATGAGCCGAGGTTACTAAGTTCCTTCAAGGGACCACGAAATCACCCACTCCAACCGTATTGTCACAACCCTTCCCTTCTCAACAACAGGCCCAATTGTTCATTCATGACCAACCTTCCCCCTCCAATACATCCTATGTCTTAATCTGTACAAGTGATTCAAAGAAGAACGACATCAAACTTACCACTCGAGCCAAAGATTATTCTTCCTCCAAAGAGAAGGTTGATGCGATACCTCCTTCGTTGGTCCAACCATCTCCCATGAATCCACCTACCAATGGTCCTCTTCATCTCGAACGACCAAGCCTCGACACAGTTCTTTGCCCTCCTCCAAAGGGCGTCGTTCAGAAATTGGCTTTCAATCCTCATGCCCATGCTACCTGGAACTACAGTATTATTGAAGATATGGCCCAAGCACCATCCACGATGTCAGCCCTCAAAGTCCTTCAAAGTTTTCCTATACAATAGAAGGCACTGTTGAAAAATATCGGTGGAATCGTTCCTACGGATACGAATTTAATAATTTTAGACTTGGAATATCACATTCCAAGGTTACCCCCTCAACTTGCATTCCAAATACAAGTTATTGACTCCGACAAAAAAAATTGTAGAATAGTTATCAATGAGGGTGCCTCGATGTGTGTCATGTCTATTACCTGCTGGAAAGCCATCGGCTCTCCTCCTTTGACCGAATCCCACAACACACTCAAATCCTTTAATGTCTCTGGTTTAAAGACTTATGGTGTACTTCCTTCATTTCCAATTATGTTAGAAGGAAAAACAGTCCAAGTCGAAGTGGGGGTCTTTGATGCTCCTCTCGATTACAACCTTCACTTGGCTATAGGTGGATTGATTCCATGCACGCAGTTGTGTCGAATCTATTCCATGTCATGCGTTTCCCACATAAAGGAAAGTTAATTATCGTCGACCAATTAGCCTTCGTTAACTCCGATGCACATATGGGCAACATACCGTTCATTGCCAAAACCCCCCTCGGTTACGAGAATGTCGGTGTGGGTCTTCTAAAAGACTCCTCATTAATGGGTACCTTCCCCATCTCACCACTCGATGTTCCACATCCATTTGTTGCCTCGATCAACTTGATATCCACCTTTATTCACGAAACCCCTGCATCTTACGACCCATGGATGGTACCCAACCCTCGCAATCATCTTCGTTATGGTGATGAAATGCCTTTGAGTCCAGTCAAATCCACCTATCAGGCCATTCACTCAGCAACCCCTTCTACCCCCTCTCTTGGTGATTTATCTCCAGATCCTTTCCACGTCATTTTTCCCATGGATGAGATGATTATGTCTGTTATGGAAGACAGTCCCTGGGATGAAGGACATCATCATTCCATCCTCTTCCTGGAACAACACACCATCAAGAGCTACCAACGAATCTCGACCTCGTTGACCGTTGTCATCATTTCTACCATTCCTTAGTCTACACACGATGTGTTTTCCAAAGGGAACTTAAGTAATATCTCACCCACCATCCCTCTCGACATATCCATAAAACCTGGAATTGTCGAAAATGTGCATATCAGAGCTTCCTGTTCCCCTGACAAAATTGTCACCTACAAGTCGCTTTTTAAAGAATTTCGTGACATATTTGCCTATAGCTATGAAGAAATGTTGGGTATTGACCCCGACATTGTGATACATGAGATTAAGACATACCTAGATGCTAAACCCACCAAGCAACGCCTTCGTCCGGTCCACCCACGTAAAGAAGATGCTATCAAGCTTGAAGTCGGGAAACTTCTCAAAGCCAGCTTTATTTACCCAGTGGCTCTCACTGACTGGGTTTCCAATCTTGTCCCGATCAACAAGAAACAAGGCACAATCCACGTGTGCATTGATTATTGGGATATTAACAAAGCATGTCCTAAAGACAACTTTCCTACCCCCTTCATTGACCAGATCATCGACGATTGTGCCGATAGTGAAATCTTCTCTCTGATGGATGGTTTCTCCGGATATAATCAAATCAATATCGTTCCCGCAGACCAACACAAAACTGCTTTTATTTGTCCTTATGGAACTTTTGCCTATCGGAAACTTCCTTTCGGTTTAAAAAATGTTGGCGCAACTTTTCAGCACGCTATGTCTTACGCCTTCCATGATATCAATCACATTGTGCAGCCATATCTCGATGACTTACCTGCTCATTCCATGCATTGTTTTGATCATCCAATACACCTCTGAGCCATTTTCCTTCAATGTTGGTTTTACCATATACGCTTGAATCCTCACAAATTCATTTTCTACGTAGAATCCAGCTGACTTCTACGCTTTATTGTTTCAGGACAAGGGATTCGGGTAGATCCTTTGAAGGTCGAGTCGATTCTCAATCTCCCTCCTCCTTCCTCACTTCACCAATTACAAAGTTTGCAAGGGAAGGCAAACTTTCTTCGTCATTTCATCCCGAACTATGCCGAGCTAACTCTTGGATTTACACGACTGTTCAAGAAAGGGTCTGAGTTCCTATGGGATACCACTACCAACAAAGCTTTCGAAGCTTTGAAACTATCTCTGACACGTACCCCACTTATCTTCCAACCTTATTACAGTCGCGATTATTTCCTCTACCTCGTAGACTTAGACTACACCATCGCTATGGTTCTCGTCCAAGAGGATGATTCTCGTGACAAACATGTCATCTATTACTTGAGTCAAAGTCTTACGCCTACCGAAACCAAGTATTTACATGTTGAAAAATTGGCCTTGGCAGTCGTCCAAGTTGTCCAACATTTCCGGCACTATGTCCTCTCTCGCAAGACTACGGTAATTTCTAACTGCAACCCTATGCAGCACATTCTTACACGTCAACTACTACGGGGAAAATACCCCAAATGGATCGTGATACTCCAGGAGTTTGACTTAGAATTTGAACATGCTAAGTCCAAGAAATCCTTAGTGTTTTCAGAGTTGATATGCGACTTTCCCTACTCTAAGACGGAAAATGTAGCAGTCGATTCATTACCTGATGAATCCCTTTTCCTGAATAGTTCTGATGATCTTTGGTATGGAGATATCATCATATATCTCCAAAACTGGACTTTTTGGCCCAATTTGTCTAGTACTAACCACCATAGAATATGATACCAAGCCTGTCAGTATATTATCCTTAGTGATACTCTTTATCGTCGTGGGATTGACTCCATTTTTTGACACTGCCTCACGTTTGACGAAGCTAAGAAATCCCTAAATGACTGCCATTCTAGAGCCTATGGTGGTCGTATGTCTGGGTATGCTACTGCCCAGAAGATCTTGCGAGCAAGGTATTTTTGGCCTTCCTTATTTAACGATTGTATAATTGTCGTCCAAAAATGCCACACTTGCCAGACCTACAATAATAAAACACGGTCACACCCTGATCCTCTTCACCCTGTGGTCTCCATTGGTCCTTTTCTGAAATGGGGTATCGATTTCATGACATGTCACCCTCACTCGGCCAATGGGCATGGATAGATTATTGTAGCCGTATATTATTTTACGAAATGGGACGAGGCGATGCCGACATTTGACAACACCGGAAAGACCGCAACATTATTCATATTCAATCACATCATAGCTTGTTTTGGTGTTCCTCAGGATATCATCACTGATCATGGTAACCACTTTAGAAACTTCATGATGTCTGAAATCACTAAAAAGTTGGGTCTTCACCATGAAAACTCAACACCCTATTACCCATAAGCCAACGACCAAGTCGAAGCAATTAACAAAGTCCTCATTACCATGCTTCGACGAATGATAGGATTCGCAAAATGAGTTGGAACACGATGTGTTTTCATCATTGTGGGCTTACCGGACATCCGTTAAGTCTGCTACTGGGTTTACACCATTCTAGTTATTCTATGGTCTAGAAGCCATCCCTCCGATTGAATGTGAGATACCCTCCCTAAAACTAGCCATCGAACTCCTCCCAAACACTTCTGTCAAAGAAGAATGTCTGTTGTATCTCATGCAATTTGTTGTTGGGTATTCTACCCTACGGACTAATAAGCTAGGGCTCTAAACTTATACGCAGAAAATGACCCTTAAGATTGAACTTTTAACCTTCTACCCAAAATCTCAACCCCTTTTCGAGCAAACAATGGAAGAATCAACTC
>ML781228.1:1775048-1791976 GCA_009831015.1 Picea engelmannii
CCCAGTGAAAATTTAGGGCGCGGGTTGCTTGTTTTGAGTGGTTTTTGAGGAGTTACTCAGCATGGCTTTGGCTAGGAAGAGGCATGAGTTGGCCTGATGCCAGGTAAACCTGTATGGTGCATTTTAGGGTTATAACACAATTAGACGAAACTCATCATGACACCACCCTAGTCATAGAATCTGAGAAGAAACATGTCAAAGCCCAATACAACAAACATGTCAAGCCTCACATTTTCTCCAAAGGTGATCTGGTTTTCCTTTACGAACAAGATCGAGATATGCTAGGAGCAGGAAAATTCGAAGCTATGTGGCAAGGTCCTTATATCATTAGATGAGTTTTGGAGAAAGGAGCTTATGATTTAGTGGACTACAACGGTATCCCTTTGAGTGAAACCAGAAATGGGTTGTACTTAAAGAAGTACTATGCCTAAGATCACTTGTGCATGAGTGCTTGTATTTTATTGTATCATACTTCTTGTGTGTTACTGCAGTATGATTTTTCGTTATCTGGTCTCTGCCCCCGACCACTTATGTTATGTTGTGTTTGGTTTCCAAATGTCAGATTCTTCGCTACCCCACATTGGCTTCGTTGATGGTGCTAGCCATAGTACTCAGAACCTTGCTTCTGTTGCTTGGGCAATTTACGGCCCTACAGATGAACTTATCACTCTACGAGGTGTGTGTCTCGATCGTGTGACCAACAATATTGCAGAGTATAGCACCGTCATCAAATTGTTGATTGATGTTATTTCCTTGGTATCCGCCACCTGGTTGTACGACTCGATTCGCAGCTAGTAGTACTACAACTAAGTAATGTCTATGTTATTCGACGTCCTACTTTATTATGGGTATATTTACAAATTCGCCTCTTGGAACGTTATTTTGATTATATTGAGTATCAACACATTCCTATATGTTTAAATACATTGATGGATGCATTAGCTAACTATGTATTAGACAGACATTTGGGCCATTTATAAACCAATCACATCACATGTATCACACAACACAAGATAAGCCAGTAGAAGTTGTATATATGTATATAACGATCAAAAGTTTTTACAAAACATTTTTGTCCAAGGACCAAAATCTCAAAAATACGAAGCTCATGACTTCTAAAAAATAGCATCATGGATGACGCTCATGATAACACACGACTTCTCGAGCCACCCTACAAAGAAGTCAACTGATAGACTCAGACACCCCCACAATATGGCGCTGGTAACGTCTAGGGATCTCCCCGATAGCCATATCTGGGATGTTAGCAGTCAACCCCTCTAAGTTCTTCTCCACTGCCTCATAGTCTTCGGCATCCCATCTAGCCACTAGAGCTGCCTCTCCTCGTCGTTGAATAGGATAAGTTCCCGGAGGTCGATATGGCCCCACATCTATGTCATCAAAAAGAGACTGTTTTGATTAGTTCTTGGATAAACACAAAAACATTCCATATGATAAAAATTACAAAAACATTTAAAAAGAACAAAATGTGTACTTACAATACTCACTCATAGGGAGTCTTCCACTTCAGCTACCGGTCAAGCTAGCGTGGTACCCACGTCGTGATAGCCCTATTAAAAAATAGATATCCTCGATATCTAGGGTCAACGTGTGGACTCCCACATGAAACAATTGTTGGTCCAAGTCCCACATATGAACCAGGTATTCCAACAATCTGAGTTGGGCCCTCATGCTCGGAATCCTGAAGAATTTCAAGAGCCCATAGTCTCAGAGGGCAGCGACGATACCCGGGTCATTCCCGATAATGGAATCCTCCTCTTCATGTTTTGTTTCTTGCCACTCCATTATTTTGATGGTCCAATACCTGCATAAGAACCATAAGAGAAGGGTCAACAACTTATTTCAAACCTTGGCATAATTTTTATTGAGCAAAAATCAAATTTAAATTTCATTTTTTGGCCCCCGCAGGTGCCCCTTTAGCACAATGTGAGATTCTCACAGGTTCCCTTAAGGCCACCTGTGAGAATCCTAGATTCCCATAGGACCCACATGGCCATCCTACGAGAACTCTTGGGCGCAAGTTGTGGCCCTAAAATGAACCTAAAACTCTAAAAATTGCCAATGAAAACTAAACATAAACCATGGAAAAGGTAGAAGATCAAGAGCTTAACTCATTGGCAAATATGGTTCACCAAATGGTCACTTGTGCTTCCCATGATCGAGCAACGAAATTTGGGGGAAAATGAGGTGTATGGTGCAAAGTTTTTGGCAAAAACACAATGAAAATCGTAAAATCTCTTTTTACCCATATTTATTCACTTTTTACAATTTTTGTTGATTTTTATATTGTTTTGTCTATAAAACCTAATGCCTAATAGTCCTATGAGTGTGACTTTTTGCAGATATAGCAACTTTGAAGTCCACTCGAAGGAGTACGGATGTTTTTTCTTTTTCTGTCGCATGTATGACTTCTTTTTAGGGTTTTTAGAAAAACCTTGAGCTCAATCTTCGTTCGTTCTCGTGCTCGAAAATACATGAGAACGTGACCGAGTATACTTTTCTCGTCTTTTCGTACTCTTCATGGTAACACGAAAAATGACGAACGCAAAGGAGTATCCTTTAAGATCTTTTCATGCTCTATTAAAACGAAAATATGGTTGAGCGACCTTGTTCTGTTCATGCTCATAAACGTATCTGAACAAAATGTTTGATGGGCGATAGTTTATCACTTTTTCAGTCCTGTTGAACTATTTTACAAAAAAGGAACTGAGAGATTTCTCTTTAAGTGTTTTTCAGACTCTCAAAACATGAAAAACCCCCAAGTTTTCTATCTTTGGACTCGTTAAACAAACATCGAAAGACCCGTAATGGGACTGAGCCACTCCTTCCTAGGGTTCATTAAACATACTCTGAGGGACTTGTCTGAAGGATGAGCTTACACCAACAAGCATATGTTATCCTCCTCAAGCTTGCGTAAAAATAAAGAGGTACTCGCCAGAAATGGTGGGGGAAATTTTGGGAAAGGGATGTGTTTTCATATTCATATTAATGGCAGTAAGCATCGCTCTTGAACATGATACCCCCTATTCATCATTTGAAGTTGGTTTGGGAAATCCATTTTTCTCTCATTCGACTTGCTACAAGGTCATATCCTGGCTCGTCTCTGAGTCACTGCTACCAAGTCCTTGGTTGTGTCATTCATATGTTCAAAAGAAGTTCATCCAAGCCCTCTATTGAGTCGGCCATCTGAAGTTGCCCATTCTTACTATGTCAGCCTTGCATGTGTCCATTTCAACCTATATTCATACTTTGTTTCATCCTCAAAATCTGTTACTTATTTTGTGCCATTGATGGGGGATACATCAAAGCCCTCATGTGACGAGTCTTGTTCCATCGACTCCAACTCATTATCCGTAAACAAGACTTAGAAATTATCTGGTACCTTGGAACTTGCATGCCTCAATGGTAGGTTTCCTCACTTTCGGCAGTGGGTTTTCATTATTGACCTCTGATCAGGAGGTTCCGTTGAGTGTTCAACCTCAGCTCATTTATTCACATTCGTTGGATTGTACTAGTGTACCTTGGGAGTCATTGACATTAATGGTGATTTCCCTCACACTTGTTAATGGTTTCATCAATGACTGGTAATCAATTGGTTTCTACCATGTTTGACTTCAGCACATGTAATCGCATGGCTAGATTCGTACTTCCTGGTGACGGGTCTGAAGACACTGGGTCTCATCTTTTTGATCTAGGTTGTGATGGAGTATGTATGATTTTCATCAGCACATAGATCTACTTTGTATTTCATGTGGCTATGTCATCTTAATTTAAGTCTCCTCGCATAGATCCATAGTGTATTCCTGCTGGCTATGCAGTATTTTGATGGCATGGATCCACGGTGTATGATTGGTGGCCATGACATACAATGTCATCCATCTGTGATCTAAGTATGGGAATGCCTACCTCAGAACTAGTATTATATTCTGCAGATGCTTGGTTGTTTGCAGGTTTCCGATTAGGTACGCTCCTGGTTTTTGAAATACACACACAGTTTATAAAGTATTTCGACTGTCAAAAGTTCTGGCCTCATACTTTGGGGGGCATTCAGTTACACATGATTTTGATCACTCTGGTGATGTCTCAACAATGATGTAGTCAGGATCCCAACAAAGACCTTTTTCCTGAGAAAAGTGGCTCTTGTCTTCTTCCAAAAACATATTTTTAGGATGAGTTCGCAAGCTGCCTATGGTCTAGGGTGCGAGAATCCGAGAATCCTTCATTCTCGCTGTTAAGAACCAAAGACTGAATACAAAATCATCACAATAGATATATAAGAACAATATAAAAAAACACCACTTTATTATATCAAACTCTTGAGGTAGGGCAACACCATACAATGGATCCTATTATGGAAGGGATCATCTCATGTTCACTTGCCTCTTCAAGGGGGCATCCTCCTATTGAGCTACCGCTCCAAATACAATACTTCTCTTCATGTCTCATTACATTGCTTGAACCCCTTTATATAGTGCTACCATCACCTAAGAACATTCTAGAGGAGGAATCTTCTAGAAGTAGAACCTTCTAAGAAGTCCTCTTACATTTATTATACCTAACTACCATAGTGGGACTTATTTAATAATATAGTGGACCTAGTCCACCTTACATTGAATGACCTCCACTATTATTACTATGGGCCCTCTGGGCCCCCCCACTACCTCTCTAGCTACCTTACATTCCATCCCCCTTATGAAAGCATTGTCCTCAACGCTTGATGTACAACCATATACCAGGGTCCCATGGATAATTGTGGACCATAATGATGAAGAAGACTGGAGAACCAAGGTCCCATGTAGAAAGGAAATCCACCATGCTGAAGTAGTCCAACCACCATTGTAAGATCGGGTCCCATGTCCAAGTGCTCATGTGAACTCCCCATAGAAGATTTTGGAACCCAATAACCAACTCCAAATGATGCTCCAAAGACTGACACCTATCATGTGGATCCAAATAAGAAGATTCATACATATAGTGGAAAAGGGTCATAGTAGAATCTGGAATGAATAAGACCACTGTAGAATATGCAGACTGAACGCTGGTAACTAGCTCTTGATCTGGGACATTGATGTTCTCTATAGAAGGTGGATCAGAGTCATCAAATAAAATACGGAAGTGGTTGTCATCCCAGAAATGACAACTATCCATATACCAATCATCACAATCGTCCTCAAAATCATACCAAGCATATATTTCTTGATTATATTCATGCATGAGGCCCTRCATAAGAAATATCTCTTGCATGTTTTTCAATGAATCTTGAATACTACGAAAACTATCATTGAGGCCATATGTGAGGCTATCTGTGAGGCTGTTTGTGAGGCCATGTGCAAATGCATCCAATCTATCATCCAATTGGGATTTGAATGATTCAAGAATTTCTTTCAAGTTTTGAGATGAAATAGCCATATGAGCACCCTATGAAATCTTCGGTCCTGTAGCCTTCATGAAAAAACTCAAAAAAAATAGACCCAATAAGTTTCAACAGAAAATCGCGGTTTTTTCTGGAAAAACCCTCAAAAACTGTTGAACTTGAAATGCTCATAATTTCACTTCCCGGACTCCGTTTTGGCTGATTTGTTTTTTGAAATTGGGTGCAATTGTGAGAGGAACTCAGATCTGTAACTTTCTTGATAAAATTCAGCCTCCAACTGCTACAAAAATAAAAACAAATTGCGTCGCCGTTCGCAGAAAAAACCCTGAAAAATTTGCAGATTTTAAAACCTCAATATCTTGACCTTCCGGACTCTGTTTCGGACGATTTTTTTTTTCAAATTGGGTGTTTTTTTTAGAGGAACTCAGATATACAACCCTTTTCTTCAAATTTTTCACATAAATATACTGAAAATATTTGGAATGTCGCGGCCCTCTTTTTTCTTCTCCGAAAAAAAAATCTGCAAAAATAAAAAATAGTTGCCCACAACTCCGGCCAAGGAAAGTGATCTGATACCACTTGTTAAGAACCAAAGACTGAATACAAAATCATCACAATAGATATAGAAGAACAATATAGAAAAACACCACTTTATTATATCAAACCCTTGAGGTAGGGCAACACCATACAATGGATCCTATTATGGAAGGGATCATCTCCTGTTCACTTGCCTCTTCAAGGGGGCATCCTCCTATTGAGCTACCGCTCCAAATACAATACTTCTCTTCATGTCTCATTACATTGATTGAACCCCTTTATATAGTGCTACCATCACCTAAGAACATTCTAGAGGAGGAATCTTCTAGAAGTAGAACCTTCTAAGAAGTCCTCTTACATTTATTATACCTAACTACCATAGTGGGCCTTATTTAATAATATAGTGGACCTAGTCCACCTTACATTGAATGACCTCCACTATTATTACTATGGGCCCTCTGGCCCCCCCCACTACCTCTCTAGCTACCTTTCACTCGCAGGCCACCCACACTTAAGGTGTGAACTTCTCACAGTCTGCTCCATATATAGGGTGCGAACCTGTTTTTAAGCTTGGGAAGGAGAAGAAGTCTCGAGGGTTCTAGAAGGGAATCTTCTAGAAAATGAGTTGTCATTTGCATGGTTTTCATTCTACTGACTTCTCAGATTTTATGGGATCATTCTCATCCATGTAACCATCTTTCCTTCTCCTATATATTGAAAGGTTTCTCATGGAAAAGGTTAAGCAAGATTGAATGAACAATTGGTGAAAGAATTGTGTGAAGAACCCTGCTTGGATAGAAGCTTGAAGACTCTATTTGGTCTATCAAGAGGAATTGGATCTTCTTCATGCAAGTACAGAGCAAGTGTGTGTGTTGGAACCAAGGGTCACTGAAAGGAAGCTTGCGACATCAAGGCGATCAGGTTGTATCTTCTACTTTCAATTAATATGATACAGCGGCATGTCCCTTTCCCATAAAGTCACTCTTACTTTATTGTGTAACTCCTTGATCATATGCATAATTTGACATTGAATATACTTTTCTATATTCACTTTGGTTGGTTTTTGTTGTCTTGGACTTGACTTCACGAGAGAACCAAAGTGAAGTGGGAACAACAGAGACCTAAGGAAGCGATATCAAGGTATGTCACTTATTCCTTCTCTTTAGTAGATTCAATGACTACAACTTAGGGAAAGAGTTGTGTCCTGTCCTATTATGTTCTAGATCCATGTGGATCAAGGGAGATCTGTTAGTGTCCGCACCTACCGATTTGTCCGATAACACCTGGTCTTGCTAACTTGCTTGGGAGTTATTTTTGAATAAAGGAAGGCTTAAAAACTTTCTTCCTTTGATCCTTTTTCTCTTTCATCTTGTCACTCCAAGCCTTTTGTAATACTGGCCTTCCTTTGCTTTGGTCATAAAGGTGCCTTTCTCTCCCTATGGTTTCCTCCAATGTCTTGGGGTTTTCATATTGAATCTTGTTACTATAGAAGGAGGGTAACCCACTTAGAAAACATTTTGTTTTAACCTTCTCATCCTTGATGAAGTCAACATACTACAACAATTCAAAGAATCGCTTCTCATATTCCTCCATTGTCATGGTTCCCAACTTGAGTTCAAAGAACTCTTTCATATTGCTCTCATAGTAATGATTAGAAAAATATTTCTCTTGGAAATATCCTTTCAATTTTCTCCATGATATTCACTTCTTATCGAGGTTCTTTGCTTGCTTAAGTTGATCCCACAACATGGCTTCCTTTCCTTACAAGTGGTAGGTGGAAATCCTAGCTTCTACCCGAGATGGATAGTCATGCAGCTGGAAATATTTCTTCATTTCCAATAGCCAAGTTGTTGCATCTTATCCCTTCCTGTGCTCACCATTAAAAGTAAGTGTCTTTATTTTCCTAAGTTTACCTTGCAATATTTCCACCTCGGGCCTTCTTCGTTTCCTCCAAACAAGAGACACACTTGGGCTGCTTCCTGGTCCTGAACTTGCATGATTTATTCTAGTGTACTACCTTGTAGAATGATGGAGCCTTCTCATGATTTTTGACTTCCTATCATTTCCATGATCATCCATTTTTCTGTGAGATCTAGATGTTGATACTTGTATAACACTAGCTTCTTGCTTGGTTCCAGAATATTTTGTTGGACAACTGAAAGAGGGGGGGGGGGGCGAATCATTTGTCCCTGTGCTTAAACAATTCTGCCCATTTTAAAATCTTTATAGAACTCTCAATGATGATCAAAATAATGCAGGGAATTAAGCAGTAGAATATTCAACATCCATCACACACATGAAATATACAGAGACAGATATTTCATGAGGAAACCCATAAAGCGAAAATCCTCTTCTTCTTGATATGATAAGTAATCTTTAATTTTTGTACATTATCATTCTTATAAGAACCAACTCATTTTTTAGGCTACCACCTCTGTTTTACAAGCAACAACTTGCTGAGAGCACCAACTCTCTGGTTTCTCTAGCACCCACCAGAAGGAAGCACCAACTCCCTTTGTGTTCTAGTACCAATTGGATGGAAGCACCAACTTCCAGTCACACGGGCACCAACCTGTATAACAAGGAACAATAGTTCTCCCTTGCACCACCCTACCACCTTAGTTTTTCTGGCTGCAACTAGATGGAAGCTAAAACTCCATGTGTTCAAGCACCCACTTGAAACTCTATAGACAACAATCCTCCCTAACACCTCCCTACCACCCTTATTATAAAAACTTCATTATAGAAAATTATTACAGTGATACAATGTTTATCAATGGATTACATGTCTCATCATTGTTCTGCTACACTGCTTTGCTCTTCCTACATCAGTGTCTTCCTTCTCGCATCTTCTTGAGATTTATGTTCTTCTACTCTGTCTCTTCATGCACATCTTGGTTTTCTCTTCCTCTCTCAGATATACATTTTATTTCTATGAGCTACACCTCTTCCTGTGCATTTCAGGGACTGCACACAACATGATTTTACCTGCATGGATAACTCTCAACAGAAGAAACCATCTCTTCTATGTTCTACGTATATTTATCATGCCAAGTCCTTTGTTGGCAGAGGGGAAGACCCAGGTTTCAATGCTACAATATCACACCAACAAAACCCTAACTACCAGCCCTTTTAGAAACACCTGCGAAGCCGATGAAGTCTCACTCGAGGTAGGGGTAGGGGTGTTTGCAGGACTCAAGTGTCTGCAACCTTAGCTGGGACACAGATCTGTGATTATAATACTTAGCAGATCACTTAGCATCAAAAATACATCAATATTCAACCAATAACTACTGTGCAGATAGAACAGAGCATCACATCATTCACTCAGATATGATGTATTTAAGCAATCTATCATACATCTAACAGATCAGGCACTAAGGACCTTCATATAGATCAGATATAACATTCTTACACATTATTAACACAAAGCATAAGAAGATTTATCTATCTCTATCAAAGACTTAGCAAGAGAAGTTACAAAAAAATCAAGAAAAGCACAAAGTGGAACAACACAGTGTTTACGTGGTTCACCCCCACCCTGGGGCTATGTCCACCAACTCTTCTTCTTTATTGTCTTCAGTCAATTAGTTATAAGCACAAAGCCTCAAAACTCTACTTCTCCTAGGACAGGAGATCTGTGCATCTTGCTAAATCCTCCTTCCTTGCATTTCAACACAAAGCCTTCATAGTCTCTTACAAAGACTTCACAGTCTCTTACAAATACTTTCACTTAGCTCTACAAGTCTCATACAGTATGCATGAATCCTTACAAATATTGATCACACAGATCCCACTTTCAACACTTAGCCAACTTGCACAATACTTGTGCACTATTCAACTACTTCTTACATTGCCTAGCCTTCTATTTATAAATACAAAATAGGCCTAAACATGGGTAAACCCATGGGCTCACATCCCATTCCCATTACATATTCCCAAATCCCAAAAAGGACCCAAAAAGGGGTCTAGATCCAGCGATATCTTCTTTTTCTTGTGCTCCATCTTCGACAGGTTGTTTAAGTCCCAAAATAGGTCAAAATTGACTAAATCCCTCAATACTTGGTCAAGGGCCAACAGGCCCCCAACACTCACCTGTGACTCATCCCAAGTCACTTTGATATGGGAAGTTATGCTTTAAATGCTTTGATCTTGTCTTGAACTGCTTTGACTTGATGTTGTGCTACAAGCTCTTGTTCACCAAACTCTTGAATGACTACATCATTCACAGGTCCTTCCAGACGTTGTTCTGTTGCAGTGCTAACCTGATCTAGTTCTACTCCTTGGCCTTCTACCTATGTAAACAAATGATAGGCCTTATCTTTCATAGGTTTGAGTTTCTAATTTATCTCCATAACTCTACTCTAGATAGTATGGATTTGTTTTTGGGCGGTTTGTTGCTCTTGATATATCTTCATTCTCTCCACAACTGTCAGGGCTTTCAGTTGTGTCTGTAGTGTTTCTACTTGCTTCTTTGTTTCCTGGAGTTGCGAATCCAGTGCCCACAACTATGGGTTCTCGGTACGTTTCTCATATGTCTGGGCACTACGATCAGTGAATTGCTTGCATGCTAAGATAAGGGCATTTAGCCTTTTAATTGTGCTCCTGGAAGTTGCTTCTCTTTGGTCCTTTACCTCCTATGGGGTCTCGGGCACAGTGCGTAGTTCTAGGTCTACAATGCATTTCTACT
The DNA here is from genome assembly GCA_009831015.1 of Picea engelmannii. Classification (NCBI taxonomy): domain Eukaryota; kingdom Viridiplantae; phylum Streptophyta; class Pinopsida; order Pinales; family Pinaceae; genus Picea; species Picea engelmannii. The sequence continues at coordinate 1,785,668 of ML781228.1, forward strand.
TTTGTTGTATCACTTCTTCAATTTGCGCTACTTGCTTCATGACTTGATCCTATGCCTTTACTTCTATAATATTCACAATGAGCAGTGATCTGTTGACCGCTTCCTTCACTTCAAGTTGCTCGTCAAGCAATTGTTCCTTGCCTTGCTGTAGTTGTGCCTTTTCTTCATCAAACTTCGCTTAGAGAGCACTATTTTCCTATTCAGCAGCTCAGCGTTGTTCTACAAGTACTCCATGTACTTGTACCAAAGCCTTGGTGGCTTCACTATTTCATATTGCGCTCGTCGAAGGAAAGCTTCGACTGTATCAGTGAGCTAGTGGATTTGAGATGACTCATCTCTCAGTTCTGATGTTCCCAATGATAGAGGCACAGTGGATACTACACGGTTGAACTGTAGTGCCTGCTACACCCCTTGGAGTTCAAACTCAATTCCATGGTACATCTACTCCTGCTTATTTTCTTGCTTCTATGCTATATCCAGCGAAGCATCATTCAAGGCTTATATGATGAAATTGAAATCATTAGAGGTGAGGACGGTCTACATCTTAGTTATAGGGGATTTTGATCTCTTCCAAGAGGAAGGTTTTGGTGGGGGAACCTTCCTTTTCTTCGATGGGTCCTTCTCATCTCTGGGTGGAATTACTTCGCCTTTCCTCTATTCATCTTCTGTGCCATCTATCTCTTCGCTATAACCTCCTTTCTCTGGTGACATGGAATCAATATTCATTGAAGCACTTCTTAAATCTTGTACTTCATCAGTCTTCTTTGTTTTGCTAGGTCTGGGTGTATCTTGCACAGTATCTAGGCTATCAATGTCGGATATCTCTGTAGGATATGTTGGAATGAGGAGGTCGGCAAACAATTCCTTAGTAATCTCCTCTAAGTCCTCCTCTGTCAACTTGTAATAGGACTGAAGCTATTGTTTGTGCTCGTTGGCTCGCCCTGTGATATAAATGAAATGTGAATCTGCGTTGAACTTCATCAGAGGCCTGAATCGGTGTAAAGTGTTTGGTGTCATGCAAGGCTTGGACTGGATGGATATCTTCAATTGATTGTAGTGTGTATGGAACACGAAATTTGACTTCCATTTCTTATTCATGTCACTTGAATACCACAATGTACTGAACTTCGCGGCCAATGGTTCAAATGGCTCGATGTCCAGGAAGGTCACACCTTCCAGCATCTCCCAGGTGATGAAAGCGATCAGGATCAAGAGCCAGCTGAAATGAAATTCATACCCTTGATCTTAGGCTTCTCTGCAATCGAGTTCTAATTGGTTCACCAGGTACTTTGCCCAATTCATCTGTAGGCCCTCCATGCACTTCCCTGTGAGGTTGACTACAAAATCAGTCACTTGGGTGGGTCGGTTCTTGCATACTAGCTTCCCTGCAATCATCTGACAGGTGAGGCACACTGTGCCATTATGAATAGAGGCTACCTTGTAGCCTTTCATTCCCTTCTCGACATCACCTTATGTTTCCTTGATCCTTTGTGTGAGAGCACAATTCATGGCTTTTCCAGGATAGAAATCATGTGGGTCAGGTCCTTGCATACTCAAACCCATGATCCAATTGATCAAGGTCAAATCAATTGCGATATAGCGGTTGAGCCACAAATATCCGTTGTGCTAACAAGACAACAAAAACTTGACACATGCATTCACCTCTTGGTGTCTTCCGAAGTGGGGAATTTTCATGACGTTGAGCAGAGTGGACTACGCGAGGTTTTGGGTCCATGCTTGGGGAATTACCTTTGAGTTTTTCCATTTTGTTCTAGTTAGATACTTATGTGGGGATAACATGTTGTAGACTTTGCAATCTCTGAGGTTGAAGTTGGTAAAATTAAATGCTGCGATATTATCTTGTTCTGCTCGCACTGCGTGTATCCCCTTCGGGAGGTATGCAATGACCAAGGTGTACTCAAAATCTCTAGGTACGTTGTCACAGTTTACAACATCGCTCAAAGGTGGTATATAGGTGGGTAAGATAGTCAGGATCAATTTAGCATTCGCTAAGTCATCCATATTCTTAGTTCACTTCTCATCAGAAGGCCGGGATGGTCCTATTCCGCGAGCAGTCGATGGAGATGCTTGAACTATTCTCATAGATGAAGCCTGTACACCTACAGATAATCCTCTCTCCGACATGACTCTTTCAGTCATCATATCAAGTAGTACTTTTGTCATGAATTCTTCGACTGCGGTGAGCTCCTTGGACATACGTGCTTGGGATGGAAATTCTCGGTTTAGAGGGTAACTTAGACACTACAATAGAATAGATGTATAGAATACAATGATTACTGTGCGAAAATAACTTAGTCGGAGGGCTCAAATTCTTAGTTGGCAAAAGTGTTCTCGTTGCTTGGCGTGATGGGATAAATAGGTAACTCGAAAATGGGTATGAGGCCTTCATTAACTCTATTCGATCCATTATGGCATGGTCCAATGGTCTGGTGGAAAACCATAAATGCCTTTCTACCCGTTCGGAGCGTCGCTCGAACAGTTATAATGTCCCCAATGGCTATATTTCTTCGTCATGGAAAAGTGCCATGTGTCGTTGTTCTGATATACTGGCGAAGCTCCAATTTTGAAAATTTTCCTTCTGCGAGGTTCCCTCAGGAGCCTTCTACAACTTATCAATCTTGGCTCTCTTCTTACTTAACTTTTTAGCCTTCTTTCCAGTGAGCTTTGTTTCGGTATTCCTTTTTCCATTCTGATTTTTGTCTTCTTTTGACCTAGTCACTTCGTTTTGTTGAGATTCTTCCCTAGGGTTCTAGGATAATGATTATTCTTTGTTTGGGATAGGTACTTCAATATTATGTGGATCCTCTAGTGTTCTTGCAACTTCGACATCTGGATCTCTAGTGTTAAATAGCTTCGATCCATTCTCATGTTCTTCAATCAAGTGTGCAATCCTTCTAGTCATGAAATCTTTTAATTATTGCTTCTTTTGCTCCAAAACTTCTTCTTTGTCCTTTTTTATGTCTTGATATCTATCGATCCAAGGTTTTCCTAGTAACATGGTAAATGGGGTGTTGTCCTCAATAAATTTAATAATATCAAAATCTTCTTTTGTTGAAGTTCCATTAACAGTCATAGGTATCTGAGCAAGCCTTCCACATAGGTTTATCATCTTTCCTCTGAATAACCCTATTCCTCCTAATGAAGGGATCATAGAAGGCTTCCCTATAGCTTCCCAAGTTCTCTTTTTCATGATATTCACCTGTGTTTCCTTATCTAGAACACAGTCAATGTCGAAGTCTCCTATTATTGCTTCAATGCATTCTTTTTCCTTGAAGATCTCTGATAATCTGACATGTCGGTGGTCATTCAGGGTTTCACTTATTTGTAGCAATAATTTCTCTGATTCTTTCTGGGGTTCTTCCATAATCTTAGTTTATGGATCTGCCTTAGGGTTTTCTTGGTTCAGATTCATTCTTTCAACTTTAGCAATGATTTTAGGGAAATCCAACACTTCATGGTCCATAGCTTTACAAAAAAGACAACTAGGTATTTTCCCAGGGCATTCCTTAGCAAGATGTCCCAGTCTTCTGCAACTATAATAGAGGGTTAATCCTCTCTTTCATTTAAGTGATCCCCAACCTTTCCTCTGTTGCGTGCTAGGCTAATAGGATCTAACCTACAAAAAAAAAAATCTAGGATCCTACATCCATTTGTTACTCCAAACATTCTTTCTATGCATAGGTATAACATATCTTTCACTATTCTTATCAGATATACTCATATCAAACCTTCTTTCATCTATTAGTGCACTAGTTTTCAAACTATGATAGAATTTATCAAACAGACCTAGATTCATACTTTTGAAACAAAAATTTTCAATTATCTTACCTTTTTAGAGTACAAAGCTTCTAGATCTAGAACTTTTCACTATTCTTACCTTTATCAGAGCACAAAGCTTATAGATCTTACCTATTTTCCTCAGATATGACCTCTTTTCTTGTCACATAGCTCCTTAGGTCAAGTAGAATATTGTGTACTAGGGCAACAGATCTTTCACAATCTCAGGAAGAATCTTTGCACAAAGCTTCTTCTTTCATATTTCCCAATAATCACAGTTTCTTGTCCGATACTGCGCACTTCAGCAGTAGATCTATGCATAAAATGTTTCTTCAGTTCTCAGCAATCACAGTTTGAGTCCCGATGATGGAACGATTTGTTGGCACCAAGGCAGACCCAGGGCTCAACGCTATAACAAAGTACCAAAAAAACCCTAACTACCGGCCCTTTCGACAACACCTGCAAAGTAGCTGAAGTCTCACCTGAGGTAGAGGAAGGGGTGGTTGCAGGACTCAAGTGTCTGCAACCTTAGCTGGGACACAAATCTATGATTATAATACTTAGGAGAGCACTTAACATCAACAGTTCATTAATATTCAACCAATAACTATTGCGCAGATAGAACAGAGCATCACATCATTCACTTAGATATGATGTATTTAAGCACTCTATCATACATAGGAAGGTTATATATAACAAATCAAGAACTAAGCACCTTCATATAGATCAGATCTAACATTCTTACACATTATTAGCACAAATCATAAGAAGATTTATCTATCTCTATCAAAGCAGTTAGCAAGAGAAGTTATAAATACATCAAGACAAGAACAAAGAAGAACAACACAATGTTTACATGGTTGTTGTTGGGTATTCTACCCTACGGACTAATAAGCTAGGGCTCTAAGCTCATACGCAGATCATGACCCTCAAGACTTAACTTTTAACCTTCTACCTGAATCTAAAACCCCTTTTTTCACATACACACAAGGGAAGAATGAACCAACCTTTTTTCCGACGGTTGAAGTAGATCCTCCGTTGAGCTTCTTATCTCCTTGCTGCTGCTGCTCCTTCCAAAAGCTTCCCTGCAATCAAGACAAGACTATGCATGCATGCTACTGATCTATTCTAAGGTTAGAGATAAAAACACAAAATCAAATAACATAGATAAGACTCATGTATTCGGGACGGGAAAAGTATCTTTTTATTAACTTCAATATGAATCAAATTACAATGATTTCTGAGGCCGGTCACCATTCCACGATCCTGATCCTGGGCTCTTCCTCTTCTTTTTTGTCCTCCAACTGCTGCTTCTTGAGTTTCTCCTAAAGCTTGAGGCAAGGCTAAAGGGTTGGGACAAAACTGGCTTGGCAATTTGGCAGAGTTCCTTTGCTATGATTTTTCCTCTTTTGAATAGTACCCCTACCCCTCCTTGTATAGGCTAGGAAGAGCTAGGTTTTTAGTCGAACTCTCGGCCATGCATGGCGTAGAGTTTCAGTTAACTGACAAAAAGCCTCGTGTCTCGGTGGAAACTTCCCTGATTTTTTGCATTGTTAGGTACTCGCGGGTTTTTTTGGGATAGCCCGCGGATACCCGCGTGCAGTACGAGGACAGCAAGCGGATGCCCGCGCCCAGTGAGAATTTAGGGCACGGGTTGCTTGTTTTAAGTGGTTTTTTGAGGAATTACTCAGCATGTCTTTGGTTAGGAAGAGGCATGAGTTGGCCTGATGCCAGGTAAACCTGTATGGTGCATTTTAGGATTATAACAGATGCCCCCTAATGTGTGAGGTCAGAAGAGCATCTGATGGCCGAAATACATTACCAATTCTTTACCAATCTCTACTGATGTGCTGAATAAGTGAGCCCAGGAATCAGGAATCGGGAAGTGCCGTCTGCAAAAAATATCAAATGTCTCATCGAGGCGGGCATACCCATGCTCGGGATAAAATAGAATGCATGGCTACCAATCAAATACACTGTAGATCCATGTCAAATAACTATAAAGAGTAGCCGCCAACAATACATAGCGGAGCTACATCTCGAAATCAGAAAGATATACATAGGAAGTATCCATCTCTCAGAAGCTGATTTGGCCTGATGGTTGTACTTCAGAGCTCGAGCAACAACTTCAAAATCTTCTAAACTCAGGTAGGAGTGTACTATGAGTGTACGACTGCACTACCCAGAGATCTTCGACGGCTCGTCGGTTTTGGACTTGATAATCGTGATGATCGGACTGAAGGCTTCAGTGATTTCGAACAAAGACTTGATTGGACGTTCAGGATGGCTGGGTATGCATACAAGAGACATATTGCAGAGTGGTCGACTCAGGTTTAAGTAAAAAACTTCCCTTGGACAATAGCACGATAAGTGATAAGACTCAGGCAGCATATCTGTTAATCATAAGTCTACGAAGCAGGAGGCCACGCAAACTCTCCATATGTTTGGAAGAGTAACCAAACGGTGGAGGACACAACTCTGTAACGAGAAAAGCTTCCTAAGGTCGTACTA
>ML781228.1:1792076-1810822 GCA_009831015.1 Picea engelmannii
TCGAACTCTCGGCCATGCATGGCGGAGAGTTTCAGTTAACTGACAAAAATCCTCGTGTCTCGGTGGAAACTTCCCTGATTTTTTGCATTGTTAGGTACTCGCGGGCTGTTTTGGGCTAGCCCGCGGATACCCGCGTGCAGTACAAGGACAGCAAGTGGATGCCCGCGCCCAATGAGAAGTTAGGGCACGGGTTGCTTGTTTTAAGTGGTTTTTTGAGGAATTACTCAGCATGGCTTTGGTTAGGAAGAGGCATGAGTTGGCCTGATGCCAGGTAAACCTGTATGGTGCATTTTAGGGTTATAACAATGGTTCACCCCCACCCTGGGGCTACGTCCAACAACTCTTCTTATTTATTGTCTTCAGACAATCAGTTACAATCATAGAGCCTCAAAACTCTACTTCGCCTAGGACATGAGATTTGCGCAACTCACTAGATCCTCCTTCCTTGCGTTGCAGCACAAAGCCTTCACAGTCTCTTACAAAGACTTTCACTTAGCTCTAAAAGTCTCATACAATATGCATGAAACCTTACAAATCTTGATCACACAGATCCCACTTTCAGCACTTAGCCAACTTGCATAATACTTGCGCACTATTCAACTACTTCTTACATTACCTAGCCTTCTATTTATACATACAAAATAAGCCTAAACATGGGTAAACCCATGGGCCGACATCCCATTCTCGTTACATATTCCCAAATCCCAAAAAGGACCCAAAAAGGGCCCGAGATCCTACGATCTCTGCTTCGTCTTGCACTCCATCTTCGAGAGGCTTTCAAAGTCCCAAAATAGGTCAAACTTGATCAAATCCCTCAAAACTTGATCAAGGGACAACATCCTCTACCAGATCATACACCTAACACTTCGTCCTCTCTGGAAATTATGATGAGTTTGTTCTACATCAGTAGCCATTATGCTGAGACTATTCATCATTAGTGGTCATTCCCAAGATTCTTTGCCTATTTCTGGCAGTGCGACCCTTCGTCTTTTTTTTCATAGTTGAGCTTATCCTCTTTGTTACAGTTACAGACTTCAACATTTTCCCATTTGCAATTGTCTCTATGATGAGTATTCATTTCACTGGCAGTTATTGTAAGGTAGCTAGAGAGGTAGTGGGGGGGCCTAGAGGGCCCATGGTGATAATAGTGGAGGTCATTCAATGTAAGGTGGACTAGATCCACTATATTATTAAATAATATCCACTATGGTAGTTAGATATAATAAATGGGTAATTAGATATAATAAATGTAAGAGGACTTCTTAGAAGGTTCTACTTCTAGAATATTCCTCCTCTAGAATGTTCTTAGATTATGGTAGCACTATATAAAGGGGTTCAAGAAATGTAATGAGACATGAAGAGAAGTATTATATTTGGAGTGGTAGCTCAATAGGAGGATGCCCCCTCGAAGAGGCAAGTGAATAGGAGAGGATCCCTTCCATAATAGGATCCATTGTACGGTGTTGCCCTACCTCAAGGGTTTGATATAATAAAGTTGTTTTTTTCTGTATTGTTCTTCTATATCAGTTGTCATTCTTTTGTATTCAGTCTTTAGTTCTTAACAAGTGGTATCAGAGCACTTGACAGACATTGTGGGCAAATATTTTTTATTTTTGCAGATTTTTTTTTTTGATAAGAAAAAAGAGGGACGCGAAATTCCATAACTTTTCAGTATATTTATGTTCAAAATTTGCAGAAACAGGTTATAGATCTGCGTTCCACTAAGAAAAACACCCAAGCTGACAAAAAAAATCGTCTGAAACGGAATCCAGAAGGTCAATATATTGAAGTTTTAAAATCTGCAATTTTTTAGGGTTTTTTCCGCGGACGGCGGCGCGATTTGTTTTTATTTCTGTATAATATGGAGGCCTAATTTTCTCAAAACAATTACATATCTGAGTTCCTCTCACAATTTCACCCAATTTCAAAAAAAAAATCAGCCGAAACGGAGTCCGGGAAGTGAAGTTATGAGCATTTTAAATTCAACAGTTTTTTAGGGATTTTCCAGAAAAAGCCGCGATTTTCTGCTGTAACTTATTGGGTGAGTTCATAGGATGCTCAGATGGCTATTTCTTCTCAAAAACTGAAAGAAATTCTTGAATCATTCAAAGCCCAATTGTTTCACACATTGGATGATAGATTGGATGCATTTGTACATGGCCTCACAAACAACCTCACAAACAACCTCACAGACAACCTCAATGATAGTTTTCGTAGTATTCAAGATTCATTGAATAAAATGTAGGAGAGATTTCTTATGGAGGGCCTTAGGGATGAATATAATCAAGAAATATATGCTTGGTATGATTTTGAGGTAGATTATGATGATTGGTATATGGATAGTTGTCATTTCTAGGATGACATCCACTTTCATATTTTATTTGATGAATCTACTCCACCTTTTGTAGAGAACATCAATGTCCCACATCAGGAGCTAGTTACCAGCGTTCAGTCTACATATTCTAATGTGGTATTATTCATTCCAGATTCTGCTACGACCCTTTTCCACTATGTGGATGGATCTTCTTATTTGGATCCACATAATAGGTGTCAGTCTTTGGAGCATCATTTGGAGTTGGTTATTAGGTTCCAAAATCTTCCACGGGGAGTTCACATGAGCACTTGGACATGGGACTCGGGCTTACAATGGTGGTTGGACTACTTCAGTATGGTGGATTTCCTTTCTACATGGAACCTTGGTTCTTCAGTTTTCTTCACCATTATGGTCCACAATTATCCATGGGACCCTGGTATATGGTTGTACATCAAGCGTTGAGGACAACGCTTTCATAAGGGGGATGGAATGTAAGGTAGTTAGAGAGGTAGTGGGGGGGCTCAGAGGGCCCATAGTGATAATAGTGGAGGTCATTCAATGTAAGGTGGACTAGGTCCACTATATTATTAAATAAGGCCCACTATGGTAGTTAGATATAATAAATGGGTAATTAAATATAATAATTGTAAGAGGACTTATTAGAAGGTTCTACTTCTAGAAGATTCCTCCTCTAAAATGTTCTTAGGTGATGGTAACACTATATAAAGGGGTTCAAGCAATGTAATGAGACATAAAGAGAAGTATTATATTTGGAGCGGTAGCTCAATAGGAGGATTCCCCCTCTAAGAGGCAAGTGAACAGGAGAGGATCCCTTCCATAATAGGATCCATTGTACGGTGTTTCCCTACCTCAAGGGTTCGATGGTAATAAAGGAGATTTTGCATATTGTTCTTGTATATCTATTGTGGTTCTTTTGTATTCAGTATTTGGTTCTTAACAGTTACCTTGAGACTTTTTGGCTCCTCTGGTGATCACCCTCAAGCCTCTTCGAATTCTCTGGCAGAAACAATCAGTGGTTTTTGGTAGTTACCCAGAGAACCTCCACGCGCTCAAGTCTTTTGCACCTTTTATCTTCCTGAGAAAACTTCACAGTGGGTGCTATCTTTTCTGGCTAAGCCCCTTCCTTTCACGTGACCATGAGCTATGATCAGACACCTATCCAAAAGGTTCTTCATGATCTCGGCAATCTCTGATGTGGAGCCTAGCAACATGCTATCTCCTCCCTTAATCCTTCGATGATGTGACCTCCATCTCTGACCTAGGGCTTAACCTCCTGGGTGCTTCATGACTTCGCGTATCACGAATTCCTTCTCTGAGTTGCCTTGATTCTCCCAACTCACGATCTGCAAAATACTCCATATCAAATCAACGATCGATGTCTCTCCCTTTGATCGATGACTACGATCAAATCATGATTTCAATTTTTACGAATTCAAACGTTAGAGAACCTCCTTTATTTGACTCTTGATTTCACTTGCTCTAGATCAATGGCCCATGATCCTTGGTGATCCAATGACCTAGATCATATCGGGACTTCGTATTTCATGATTCATCTCTTATCCGATCGACGACCCATGATCTTCCATATTTCAACAGTCTAGATATCTTCTTCGAGAACTCAGACTTCGTTCTTCATCATGCCAAATCAATGGTCCACATCTCTCCATGATCCAACTGTCTAGATCACTTGTTTGCATTTCGGGATTTCGCGAGTTCCTATCTCATGCATTCATTCCTTCCTCTGGATTTTTCAATTTATGAATCAGCGAAGCGCTGATCTCTTTCCATGTGTCCTTGCTGACGTGGTCTGCCACTTGTCCTTGCTGACATGGATCTCCTCACATTGCACATGTTCTTCTCCTGGATTTGATGGCCCAGATTAGTCCTCGATCCAATGGTCGAGATATCCTCTTTGAGAACTCAAACTTCACAAGTTTCTGCAACTCTGCCTTTGACTTTCCAGTTCACGAATCAGCGAAATGTTGATCTCTCACCACGTGTCCTTTGTATCCAATGAATCAGATCTCATCATGACTTCACATTTCATGGAGTTGGAGGATAGCTCTCGACCATTATCCTCTTCGCAATTATACTAGATCCGATGACTGTTGGTCCTTGGTGCTCAGATCCAATGGATCAGATCTGTACTTCTCCTCTACGCTTCCTCTAATCACTGGACTCGGATTAAACAGACATCAGGTATTCAATATTGGTGATCCAAAGTCCATTGTCATTCTTCCTCTTGAGCTGATGCTTCTTCTCAAATTGGAATAATTTATAAGTGTCAAAGGCCTCGACCTTTGATCCTCCTGCGAGTCTGTCTCTTGGACCTCGTCTGAACTTCTAGAAAGCACAAAGCGCTATCTCTTCTGAGATTTGATATCTTCATATTGTTCACTTCTCCTCCTGAGCTTATGCTTTTCCTATTTTCCATTGTTTCACACTTTGCCTATAATCATTCCATCATTGTTGTTTTTCTTGCCTATAAACATGCCATCATTGTTGTTGTTCTTGCCTGTAAACATGCCATCATTGTTGTTGTTCTTTCCTGTAAACATGCCATCGTTGTTGTTTTTCTTGCCATCAATGACAAGCACACTCTACCTATAAACATGCCAACATCTTTGTGGACTTTAAAATGTAACATGTTTAAACTCTAAAGTATCTCTTCTTGAGCCTTTATAATATTTTCATTATCAACCCTATAACTCTGCACTTTCCTATGAAGACTTCTCATAGTGACATGATCTTGCCTATCTCTTCTTCCATTCGACTCTGTCTCAACATTCCCCATGTTGATTTGTAGACCTCTGAACTCTTCCCCATTGTTGTAAGACCCTTGAGCACCTTCCATGAATTTAGTCTTCATATAAGAACTAATTTGTTTTTCTCTACCTCTAATTCTGCAAGATATGCAACCAAAAAAATGTGTTAGGATAAAATAATTAACAAGATTCATGAAATTATGTACAATTGTGTTCCCATACGGTATCATAATTATTTATTTCATAAGTTTGTCTGAAAATTTTCAACACTTAGATTATTTTTCCATCTATTGGGACTCACGGACTTGCAAACTCACGAAATAATAGTTCTCCCTTTTATAAGTTTCTCTGAAAAGTCTCAACACTTAGATTATTTTCCGCTTTTTCGAACTCACGGACTCACGAACTCACAATCTTTTAACTTTTATTTCATAAGCCAGTCCGAAAAGTTGCAACACTTAGTAATTTTTCACTTCTTTGGACTCGTGGACTTGTAGACTCGTAAACTCACAATATTGTAACTTTTCTTTCATAAGTCAGTCCAAAAAGTTTCAACACTTAGTCATTTTTCCACTTCTTCGGACTTGTGGACTCATGGACTCATAATAAGTCCAACACTTAGACATTTTTATAACTTTATAGACTCACAGATTCAAAAAATCACAAAATCATAATAAGTCCCAACACTTAGCCATTTTTCTAACTTTACGGACTCATGGACTCATGGACTCATAATAAGTCCCAACACTTAGTCGTTTTTGTCTAACTTTGCGGACTCGCAGACTCGGGGACTCACAGACTCAAAGAGTCATAATAAGTCCCAACACTTAGCCATTTTTATAACTTTGCGGACTCAAAGAATCATGGAATCACAGACTCAAAGACTCATAATAAGTCCCAACACTTAGTATTTTTTCTAACTTTGCGGACTCGCGGACTCACAGACTCACGGATTCATAATAAGTCCAACAATTAGCCATTTTTCTAACTTTGCAGACTCGTGGACTCATGGAATCACAGAATCATAATAAGTCCAAAACTTAGTCATTTTTTCTAATTTTGTGGACCCACGGACTCAAAGACTCATAATAAGTCCCAACACTTAGTCGCTTATTTTTTCAACTTTGTGGACTCGCGGACTCACAGACTCATAATAAGTTCCAACACTTAGTCATTTTCTACCTCCCTACCTCTGTGTACTTGCCACCATGGAAGTAGTCATTTTCTACTTCCCTGACTCTGTGTACCTACCACCATGGAAGTACATGTCACTTTCCTCCATTTCAACTGACATGTTCTCCCCCCCCCCCCACGTCATGCTAACATCAGCGTATGAAAAAAATACCGAAAATTTTCCAATTTTGCCTATTTTGCAAAATCCCCAAAAAGCTCAAATTCACCCAAAAATGAAATTCCTTCTTGGGTCGTCAATAGAGCTCTGTGAATAAGCTCAATACAACCAATTCAAGCCCTATACATAAACATTTGTTCGCTTCTTTTCAAACTCGATTCTTTCACTTCGAAATTGCCATTATTTAGCTGCAGGAACTTGGGGCTTTTGGTCAATTTCACCATGGAACAATGTAAACATTTTGTCAAACAATTTGCAAACAAAATCTACTTGACATTCTGTCAAACATTTCGCTTGCAAACTTTGTAATTTTTCACTTCTGTGTTCCACTTAATTGGTCCATCCATGCTCAGTGTTTAAAAACGGGGCTCTGATACCACTTTGTAACGTACCCAACCACCATATCTAGTCACGTCATGAAAAACGTTTGTCTTTATCAGCTATGATACCATTTTATTAATGTTCTTAGCCTCTATCTAGGAAAAAATACGTGCAAAATACACATAACACAAAACTTCTTCTAATTAAATCCATTCTTTTTATGTTATCTGTTATCCCATAGCCTACAACTACAATTTATAAAATATTTAGCTACAACAATAACCATAAAACATATGCATATGAAACATGATAATAATCAACATGAGATACAACTAAACCATTCATTATAATAGCATCTAAGTCATTCTCATTCACATAGAGTTCATGCACAACCATAACACATGTAAATAGCTCAGTACAAGATACAATACTTATCTTAAAAAGGAATCGTGCAACCATTTGCTTGGGACAGATGTTCCACCCAACCATAGACTAACTATTCCAAATATCGACAACCAGCCACCCTCAAGATGAGGCTAGCAATCCAAAAAATAGGGTGGTCACTCACAGTCCACTCACAGCTCATAAATATCTCAACCCAACTGATATTCTCCTACAAATATCCCGACTTCTCCACCAACTATCTTCTGCTTGACCTGCCCAACCCAAGGAATGCATCATTTGTTTATCAAGGTTAACCCAAGGGATGCACCATACATTTATCAAGGCTAACCCAAGGAATGAGCTATTTGTTTATCAAGGTCCCTCTGGCACACACAACTAGGAATCTGTTTGTTGGGAGTTCAAGGGAACACTACTGATAGGAAAAATATCAACAATCCAACAACAACGCTTGTTGTTTCAGTGCAACTCATGCAAGAGTTCACTCTTTGGACCTAAAAACTGGGCTCTTCAGTTCTCCAACTCCAATTCACTTTAGTTATTCTCTAGCTTTCCCTCCAGACTTCGCCACACCAACTCTCCTCTCTCTATTCGCTTCTCACCCAAAAACTTCCCTCCATGGCATAGACCCCCTTCTCTCCTTGGGACTACATGACCTCTTGGCATTGTATCTTCGAACTTCTAAGTTGAATTGACTCTTTGGGCCTTTAGTAGACCCCACATTCTCAACACATAGGTCTCTTTTGTGTTACCCATAGGGTCAAACTACTCGTGCCTTCGTTCTTTGACGCTCTGGAAACACTCAAATCTGCGAGTACTAACTCCACGCTAGACCTTCCTCTTAGGTGACCACAGGCTATGACTGTGGGACAACCCTTTGCGAATTTGGGCTCTAGAAATATTACAATCTCTACATTCAACTCTTCCCAAAGTGCTCTTCTCTGAATTTCCAAATTTCCCAATCTGCTGCTACATGTCCTCTACACAACCAACAGTTGCGATTACTCCGCGAGTTCGCGACTCTACCCTTACAAAACCTCCAATATTCCTGAACCATGAAATGCCGAAACACCTTAAGTCAAACCTCTGTGTAGTTCTCCCAGATATTAAAATCTAGAACAATCTGCCTCCCACCAAAATGAATCTCGTTCGTGGATTTTGTGAAACCTTAACGGTTCTCCTCCTTGAAGATTTCTCATCACTCTCCCTCCTAATCTTGTCTTCCTTGGATTTCTTCACCCCTCAGAACACTTTCTTCAACACTTGGTCTGAATCTCGACCAATGCATGCCTTGCAATAGGTTCTCTTCTACACTCAACTTCTTTGTGGATGGATTCACGCCCTTTGCGACTATCACCCAACCACTTCTCTGCGACTAAAGTCATGCTACTCCCCCTGATCTTACGAGTTTGAAACTCTGTAACGTACTCCTTGCGGATGTCTATGAACTCCTTGCACATATAATTTAACGTTGTCTCTTCTGATATTCAAGTCAAAATAGACTCTGTCAACGCACTCCTTGCGGACACTATGCACTCCTTGCACTCGCTCATAGAAGAGAAACAATTGAAATTTATTTAAAATCTCATTGATTCATACATTTCACCATGTAAATGCATGCATATATACAATAACAAGAAATAACAGAGACTTGAAAATAAACAGAGAGTCTACCATTCATTCATTCAGATAGACGCATCGACAACATACATTTGGGACAATGCTCCTCTGTTATATTCATTCAACTGAAAATCACATACATTGATACACTGCTTTTCGGTAGATCTCATCTCTCTTCTATAATGGAAACTGTTATCACTGAAATTTCGTCCGCACAGGGCGACAAGAACTCTACATCATCAACACAGAACTGGAGTCATTCATGGCACAGGGTTAATTCCACAGCACAGCAAAGGGTCTAAAAACTATACAAATGATCAAAAATTCAAAAGCGCTTTACAGAACATGGTTTCGCGTGCGCGCGCGCGTAACAGCAACGTACAGGGCGCGCCTACGCGCCCGATGCACGGTTGTTGGGCGAAAAACCCGCGTGCCTGCTAAATGGCGCATTTATGAAACTGGTCGGCCTCCCAACCACTATTGGATCAGCTCCCAAGTCGATTGGACATCAAATCCGAGCTCAATCCGCATGGGGGGGCTGGTCAAAGACCTAAGGGTGCCCTAAAGAACCCCTTTTCACATTCAAAAGAGGCCACATAATAACCCAATGCTTGGCTATAAAAATCCATGAATGAACACCATTTTCTCAAGGAATTCTTCATACTGTTATGCTGCTGAGATTGCTAGAGACTCCTTCTTTGGCAACACACATTGTAAGTTGCATTTCATAAGCTATTCACCCCTCACTTGAGTGAATAAGCTTGGAGTTCTTTCACCCACATTTCATCTTTTCTTTGTAAGGAGAGCAATTAGTTGAGGGCCTCAAAGAGCCTTCCATTGGAGAGGGAAGGGACCCAAGTCCTCTTTCTCCATTGTGTATCTTTGGATTTCATCAATCAGACCAGCTTATATATTGGTGATATTGGTCCATTTTCATGTGTTTCTATTTTTGTTCCTATGCTCATAGTTTCATTTAGTTTTTGTTTAGTTCTTGTTAATAGCTTTGTTTTTTTCTTTCTAACCTTTTACATCACATTTGTCATGCCTAGAAGAGCCCAACTGGGCATGTAAGCACTCACTTTTTGCTCACACAGCGACGAGAAGAGTGCAAACAGAAACCTATACAATAGATTCAACAACCCATCAACAACAACCTCTTCTAGGAAAAAATACAAATATTTATACAAGTGGGGCTCTTTGATCCTTTATTCTCCAACTACTCTATGCTATCCTATCTAAATAAAAACTTTCAACTACTTAACGTTTATTAGCATAAATATTTGAGTCAGACAGATAAGAGTGAAATCTCCATATCTGTACTGCAATCCTTCACATTAAAGAAAAATACACTCCCTCATCGATCTTATGTGATGGCTCAACCTCCGATCATTAAATATGTTCATAAATCAAAATCTTTCCCAAATATTACATTAATTACGCCAACTTTGGAATTGGAAATATTTCAAAATATGCCCTAGTGCACCCAGCTATCCTCCGCTTGTGCTTTGCTGGCGATGCTCGTACATCATACTCCTCTAGCTGAAAAATTCATGGACTCCTGCACTGACTTTCCATGCTTCTAGATATCCACTTCGTTTACCCAACTTGCATCTTCTATTGGTTGTCCTTTCCACTTTACCAAATATTCAAAATATGTTTTCCTTCTGGTCTTCTTACCAATTCCCCAATCTATGATCTTCTCCATTTGTGGCTTCTCTTCTACAGGAATTTGTTTCTCCCAATGGATCTTCTTTTGACCTTTAGATCATATGAATCCATATCCCCTATACGGATACATGTCTGAAATGTTGAATATGGGTGATATACCTACATTTTATGGAAGCTCAATCTCATAAGCATTCTCACAAATCTTCTCATGATTTTACATGGTCCTATCTTTTTCAACTTCAACTTACTATATGTTCCCCTTGGGAACCTCTCCTTCCTAATATGTGTTGGAACTTGTTCTCCAACTTCAAATTCAAGATTCCTCCTATGTTGATCAGCTCTGCGTTTGTATTCACTATTGCTCTTCTTCAACTGCTCCTTGATCTGATTATGAAGTTTGTGCATTTCTGCAGTGAAGTCTTCATCTCCAATGATCCTAAATTTTCTCTTTTATAGATCTCTCAACTCTGACACTCCTCTTAGATTCATTCCATACACTATCTAAAATGGACTCTTCCTAGTGCTTATGTTCACTAATTCATTGTATGCAAACTCTGCTTGTGCTAGAATCTAATCCCATTGGCTATGGTGTTATGTGACCAAACTCCTCAACAAATCTCCTAAACTTCGATTCACCACTTCAGTCTATCCATCTATTTGAGGATGATATGCAGAACTAAAGGATAGTTATGTCCTCAAATTCTTCCATAATGTTCTCTAGAAATGACCAGCAAATTTGGTATCCCTATCTGAAACAATACTCCTGGGAAATCCATGGAGTCTCACAACTTCATTGAAAAAAAAGTTAGCAACGTGTGTTTCATCACTAGTATTCTGGCATGGGATAAAGTGTTTCATCTTCTAAAATCCATCAACTACCACAAATATGGAATCATTTCCTCTTTGTGTTCTCGACAATCCCAACACGAAATCCATGCTTATTGCATCCCAAGGCCTCTCTAGAATAGGAAATGGATGATACAACCCATTATTATGCCTCTTTCCCTTTGCATACTAACAAATATTACACTTGTTCACAAACCTCTTCACCTTTTCTCTCATACCTGGCCAATAATATGAATCATTCAATTGAGCAAACATTTTTTCATGGCTGAAATGTCCGGCTAGACCTCCATTATGATTTTACTTCAACAAATTTTCCCTCATCAAACATTGTGGTATGCACAACTGGCATCCCTTGAACAACAACCCATCCTAAATCAGATATTCAACCCACTTTCTTCTATCTCCGAGAACAGGATTTTCACATGCTTCATATGCTTCCCTGAAATCTAGATCACTGTGATACATTTCCTTAAGATGATCAAACCCCAAGTTCTTCACTTGAAATTCCTGCAGAATTAGACATCTCCTACTCAATGCATCAACAAAATTGTTAGCGTTACCAAAAATATGTTTAATGACAAAAGTGAAATTTTGCATGAACTCTATCCACTTAGCATGTCTCTAGTTTAACTTCTCTTGTCTAGTTATGAATTGTAAAGCTTGATTATCACTATACAAAACAAACTCCTTTGGAACGAGATAGTGTCTCCACTTATTCAAGGCTTGAATTATGGCATAGAACTCTTTGTCATATGTGGAGTACTTATTTTTAGCTTCGTTCAACTTCTCACTGAAATACGCAACATGCCTATTATGTTGGCTTAAGACTGCTCCAATTGCAACTCCACTCGCATCACACCCTACTTGAAATGTATTTCTGAAATCCGGTAATACTAGAATCGGTTGTTCCATTATCTTCTCCTTCAATATGTTGAAGCTCTTCTCAGCCTCTTATGTCGATTTAAAAGACTTGTGTATTTTCTTCATTGTATTCATCATTTGTGCACTAATCCCACTAAAATTCCTGATGAACTTTTGATAGAAACTTGATAATCCATGCAAGCTTCTCACCTTGAAGATATTCTTTGGCGACGACCATTATCTGATTGCTTTCACCTTTTCAGGATCCATATTCAATTTATTTGAAGAAATCAAAAAACCCAAATAAATGAGTTATGTCTTCATGAAATAGGATTTTTTCAAATTAATCAACAACTTCTCTTGTTGCAGCCTCCTTATCACCAATGTCAAGTGCCTCAAATTTTCTTCTTTAGTCTTGCTAAAGACCAGTATATCATCCAAACATACAATTACAAACTTACCAATGAAATATTTAAACACTTCATTCATCAGCCTCATAAAAGTACTCGGGGCATTAGTTAAGCCAAACGGCATAACAAGCCATTCATACAACCCTTCGTTTGTCATGAATGATGTTTTCCACTCATCACCTTCCCTCATTCTTATCTGTTGATATCCACTTTTCAAATCTATATTTGAAAAATAGTTTGCTCCACTCAAACAATCCATCAAATCATCCATCCTTGGCAATGGAAATATGTATTTGATGGTGATCTTGTTTATGGATCTTGATTCTGCACACATTCTCCATCCTCCATCTTTATTTAGACTCAATACAGTTGGTACTTCACATGGAATCAAGATTTCTCTAACCAATCCTTTGTTTAACCGGTCTTGAACCTGTCTTTTCATCTCCTCATTCTCTTGAGGTGTCAACATGTACACTTCTTTATTTAGCAGGATTGCTCCCGATATCAAATCAATGTGATGGATGATACTTATGATAGGTGGTAATGAGCTTGGCAACTCATCCACTACTATGTCAGTAAAATTATCTAATAGTTCCTGAATTTCTTTAGGAAAATTTTCTATTGAAGTACTTGTAAGGATAACCCTCAGCTTCCTCACTACAACAAATTGCATCTCCTATTCCTTCTTTACTTCATTCAGGAGTTCCTTCCCACTCATGATAATTATGCTCATGTTGGATTCATCCTTCACTTTCTTCTCTTCAATTGGTTGTAACATGCGTTTCCTACCATTCTTATCCAAAGTATAAGTATTTATTCTCCCATCATGAATGACATTCCTATCATATTTCCATGGTCTTCCCAACAAAACATGACATACATCCATGGGAATCACATCACATAGAATTTCATCTCTATATCCTCCTATCTTAAATTCAACCAGGCATTGTTTAGTGACAGTTACCTGATGACCTTTCTGCAACCATGAGACTTTATACGTTGTTGGATGTACAATCATCTCCAACTATAACTTATCCACCATATTTGTGGATACTAAGTTGTCAGTGCTCCCACTGTCAATTATTACCTTGCAAACATTGTCCTTAGTCATGCAAGTTGTCCTGAACAAATTGTTCCTCTGCATTGGATTTTCAATCTCTAGCTCTTGCTTCAAAATAACCTTCTTCATCATCAAGGACTTCCCATCCTCTTCTTCTTCTACCTCAACATCTCACTTCTTCACTTCCGAAATGTGAGCTTCACCTCCTTCTTTATTTCTCTCGGGACAATCCCAAGACATGTTCCCTGTTTTTCCAGAGGCATAACATCTTACTTCTCCTCCTCTTCCTCTTCCTCTTCCTCTGGGAAAAGAGTTTTTTCCACCACTCTTCCTTCCTTGAGAAATTCCTCCTCTCTCAAAGTGACTATGTGGTTTCTTCACCTCGCCTTTGGGCTTTTGTGTCTTGTCATGGGAAACTCCTTTTCCTTTGTTTAAGATTCTACCTCTGTTTTGTTGACTCTGCTTCCTGGCCAACTTCTCTTCTACTTTCAACGCAATCTGATACACATCCTCTACTGTTATAACTATCGCCATGTTTATTTCATCATGGATATCATATCTCAAGCCGTTTATGTACCTTTAAAATTTCTCTTCGTATCTCTCTCTTTGTCCAACCATGATGTTCAATCTGTAGAACTCCTTTGTGTACTCCTTCAGAGTCATTCCCTTCTGTCTCAAGTTTGGCATCCTCTTGAACTGATTTATCTGGTAATATTTGGGTATGAATTTATCATTTATCTTGGATACCATTTGATCCCAACTCTTAATCTTTTGTTTTCCTTTTCTTCTCTTGTCGGCCTGTAGTTCATCCCACCACAATGTTGTATGTACTTTCAACCGGGTGACAACATGTCTCACCTTTTTCTCCTCCTCAACATCTTCATAGTCAAAATACTTGTCCATTGCTTGTATCCAATCAAGAAACTCTTCCATGTCTAAATTAGCTTCATACATTGGGACATCAGTCTTCTCTCTAGCTCCCAACTTGACAACCACTTTCAGCAAGCGTTCTTCCACAACATCCTTGACTACAACTTCTTCAACTTATACTTCTTCATTGTCTGCATCACTGACGTCTCCAGCATCAGGTGCTCTCCTTTGTGTTGTTTCTATGGCATCCAACCTTACACACAATTCTCTCATCTCCCTTTCCATAGCTCTGGTTTCTACGAGCAGCTCTACACATCTTCTAGGTGGCATTGTGCTGACATATATGATACCTCTCATCGATATCAACCTACTTCTCTTTCTATAGAAATCAATTTTGAATCTGCTCTGATACCACTCTGGCACAAACCCCCTTCTCTCCTTGGTACTATGCGACCTCCTGGTCTTGGATCTTTGAACTTCTGATTCTAATTGACTCTTTGAGACTTTAGTAGACCCTAAATGCTCAACACATAGGTCCCTTTTGTGTTACCCATAGGGTCGAACTATCTGTGCCTTCACTCTTTGAGGATCCTAGAAACGCTCAAATATGCGAGTACTAACTCCATGCTAGACCTTCATCTTAGGTGACCACAGACTATGACCATGGAACAACCCTTGGTGAATTCGAGCTCCGAAAATATGAAGCACTCTTCTTTGAATTTCCAGATTTCTCAATCCACTGCCACGTGTCCTCTACACAACCAACGGTTGTATTACTTCGTGACTCCACAAGTTCATGACTCTGCCCTTACAACACCTCTAAGATTCCCAAACCATGAAGTGTTGAAACACCTTAAGACCAACCTCCACGTAGTTCTCATAGATCTGACAGTTTGGAACAATCTGCCTCTCACCAGAACAAATATCGTTCATGGATTTTGTGAAACCTTAAGGGTTCTCCTTCTTGAATATTTCTCGTCACTCTCCATCCTAAGATTGTCTTCCACAGATTAATTTGCCCCTCTTCTTCAAAACTTAGTCGAAATCTCAACATGTGCATGCATTGCAATAGGTTCTCCTCTACACTCAAATTATTTGTGGATGGCTTCACGCCCTTTGCGATTGTCCCCCAACCACTTCTTTGTGACTAAATTCAGGCTACTCCCCCTGAGCTTACGATTCTGAAACTCTATCACACACTCCTTGTGAATGTCTATGCAATCCTTGCACATATAAGTTCACATTATCTCTTCTGAGCTTTGAGTCGAAACAAACTCTGTCAACGCACTCCTTGCACTCGCTCGTAGAAGAGAAACAATTGAAACTTATTTAAAATCTCACTCATTCATACATTTCACCATGTAAATGTATGCATAGATACAAGAATAAGAAATAACAGAGACTTGAAAATAAACAGAAATTCTACCATTCATTCATTCAGATAGACGCATCGACAACATACATTTGGGACAATGCTCCTCTGTTATATTCATTCAACTGAAAATTGCATACATTCATACATTGTTTCTCGGTAGCTCTCAACTCTCTGCTACAATGGAAACCTATACAATAGATTGAACAACCCATCAACAACAACCTCTTATGGGCAACAATACAAAGCTTTATACAAGAGGGGCTCTTCGAGCCTTTTTTCTCCAACTACTCTATGCTATCCTATCGAAATAAAAAATTTCAACTACTTAACATTTATTACAATAAATATTTGAGTCAGACAGATAAGAGAGAAAGCTCCATATCTATAATGAAATCCTTCACATTAAATAAAAATACACTCCCTCATCGATATTATGCGATGGCTCAGCCTTCGATCATTAAATATGTTCATAAATCAAAATCTTCCCCAGATATTGCATTAATTACGCCAACTTTAGAATTCAAAATATGTGCTAGTGTGCCTAGCAAGGATGATTTTAAGGATGGAAATTTATTTTAAAATGTAGAAACCTTGGCGATATTACTAATCCTTCATATGTCAACTATAAATGTTTGGAGATATTTTTTTAAAAATATTCAAATTTCTAAGTATTTTATATAGTTTTTATAAAATTCTAGCGATTTTTAAGGTAAAATAATTTTATCCTATATAATTTGGGCAAATCATTTTTAAAATAGTGAATCTCATTTTTGGAAAAACCATGGAAAATTAGCCCATGAGCAAAATTTAGCCCCTAAAATCATTCCTGGAGCACAACTATCCTTCGCTTGTGCTTTGCTAGCGATGCTCCTGCATCACTCCCTCCCGTCTGTTCCCACTGTTGTTACTTCTCTCAGCAAATTGTACTCAACCCCCATGTGCCTAAAAACTTCGGGATGTGAACAATCACACTGAACATCGTACATGTATTCAATTATTGACTTTGGAAACACTCAATCAGAAAGATGTCACCACTCGCACCCATCCTATTACATACATTCAATGATTGGATTTGGGAACACTCAATCAAACATTAGAAGGTTCATGTACGATAGCAGATTTAGTAAAATAGGTTAAATCCATAAAAATGGGCAATTACCCCCTTGGACCCCTCTTGGAAAGTATCCTAGACACTCCCATCTCTTGTGGATTAATTCATCCCCCATCTCTTGTCTATGTCCCCTTAGCAAATGACATCACGTTTTATTGTTAAAACATTGAAATACAATTCACATATTACACTGCTTGGTTGTAGCCACATATGATATCTACATAATCATTAATCAAATTGGGGATCATAATGGGGATGTTACAACATGCCTCAAGCATGTTCTAAAATATCACCAAGATGCAACCTCATAACACATAGAATAACATACCTTTGCATATGTAACTAACCTGGTGCCTCTGATCTTGATACAAATACTTGTAGCTTTACCTCATTTCTCAACAACCTGGCACTATCATCTTCCTTCACTTCTATCTTGTCCTCACGGGACAAATACTACTTGTCACATGGGGCCTCACATGATGAGCACTATGAAACCTGCAGGGATGCCTCGTGGGACACTAGCTATGTGACCCACGGGGATCAACCAATTAGGGTTTTTATAGAAAACCATAGCTATCCTCTGTAATCCCAAAAATCCCGCACTTCTCACTTGTCGCTACCTCATATTTCACCATCACAAACTTTCCAAATAGATTACTAGTTCACTAGAAGATATTCAATAGAATAAGTGAGTGAGTGTACTTGTGAATGACTCCTTGAGGTGTATTTATACTTTTGTTGGGTAACCTATTTCCTTAATATTAGGGAATTCTTGACTTTCTTGTTGCAACCACTTTACCCTTTCATTAAATACTTGTAACCAAGTAGGGGCTTCTTGACCATTCTTTGGGGCTTCTAACTTCACAAGGATATAACACCTCAACCATAAGGAACCAAGTGGTGTACCACCTATCACTAGAAATGAAACGATGAGGAATAACCATCTATGAGTGTGTTTCCTGCATTTTCACTTTCCTTCATGTCCTTATTGCTCAAACAACTTTGGGTCTCATGAGCACACCTCTGGGGCTTCATGTAGACTTCATCAAATGCACCCAACACATATGTTGACATCAACCACTCTTGTTGACATAAATGATGACTAAATCACCATCAATATCGATCACAACTCTAGGTGTTCAAGGATAAATTCATGAGTGCGGACACAAACCAATCTCCTCAGATCCACCTGGATCTGGAACAAACTGTGACAGAATACTACTCTTTCCCTAGTTCTAAAATATTGAATGGAAAAGAGAAAAAGGATGATGTACTTACTTTAAGAAAGCTCTCCTTATCTCTGTTGATCCTCGCTCTTCTACGATGCTCTTGCGTCGTCCAATCACAACAACACAAACCAATCACAGCAAAGAGATTAATATATTCAAAACTCTAGACTATACATGTGATCAAGGAGTCATGTAATAAGA
The DNA here is from genome assembly GCA_009831015.1 of Picea engelmannii. Taxonomy (NCBI): domain Eukaryota; kingdom Viridiplantae; phylum Streptophyta; class Pinopsida; order Pinales; family Pinaceae; genus Picea; species Picea engelmannii. Next base: position 1,810,502 of record ML781228.1, read on the forward strand.
TGATATCATCATTATGGGAAAGGGACATATTCATGTATTATATTAACTGAAAGAAAAGAAATACAACCTGAGCCTTGATGTCGTAGATCTCCTTTCAACGGCTTCTAGCTTTGACACACACACATTTGCTCATCATGCAGGAAGAACTTCCACTACTTGTGATAACCTTGTGGCTGTCTCTATTTGCTGCAGCATCAATTCTCCATACAATAGTTCACCAATTCTCCAATATCTTACTCTTGCTAATTTTCTACTAACTATTCCCATGAATCATCCCTTCAATATATAGGAAAGGATTGTTTAGTTACTTGGATAGAATGT
>ML781228.1:1810922-1827914 GCA_009831015.1 Picea engelmannii
CTGCGTACTATCTTTAAAAGTGTGATTTTGAGAAGCTGATAAGTGCAACTTTCTTCATGAAAATGATCTTAAAGAAGAGTTAGATCTTCCATCACCATGTCATTATCATGTCATCATCCCGATAACCAAAAATGTGGATAACACTAGGGTATCTCGAACTCTTTTAGGTTTGACATCAAGGAAACCAGTTGTCTAACAATATCCTACTTTGGCATTGATGGAAATACCAACATTTATGGAAACACTCATACTCCAATACTTGTGCTCCCCCTGTGACCATTTCTCCTCATCAATGTTTTTCTCTCTCCCATTTTGACATCAATGAAAAAAGATGTCTCTCCTTGGGGATGCTTCCCATATCTTGATGTGTCTGTTCGTTCACATGTTTATGTCCTCATGTTTCTTTCCAATTTCCTATTTTATTTTGATAACAAAACGTGACTCCCCCTAAAATTATACCTTCTCTAGATAATACTTTTATGATTTCATGTGCTTGATTCTTACTCTTCTGATATTTCTCTTTCTCTCCATTTGAAATCATGGGGAAAAGGATAACTTCCTCTATCAATATGTCTCCCCATGTCTACATTCTTCTAATCTTTCTTTCCCAATATCTTTCTCTGACGATTTCTCTTTCCTTGAATTCTATGCAAGTTGTCATGTTGATCAATGTAAAGATTCTTGTCTATGTTTCCTTTGTTGATTTATTTTGTTTTTCCAACAATTAAAGTATTATATTCTTTTATTATTATTTAATATGCAAAAGGATCACAACTGAAAGATAGATATTCACAAAACAATAAGATATATCCTCAGGGAAACCTTCAAGGGGGAGAAAACCATGCAAACTTTCCTCGTTATAGATTCCTCCAACATGTACAATGTCATACAATGATCTTTCATGAAATCAATACCAAAGAGACCCAGGCATGAACCAAGAATAGCCTCCTAGATAAGTGTGTACAACTCTCTTGTACTTATATTCAATGAATTCTCAAAATGACTCGATATAACCTATATTTATACTCTAAAATACCTAAAAGACATAACTTATCAATAAACCCTTTCACAATTACACTTAGGAATAACCAATACAATTACACTTCGGAATAACTTCTTAAATTACATAAAATCTCAACACTCCCTCTTAATGAGGAAGGTATTCTATCGAGCACAAACTCTAACACTATCACCATCCACCTGAGCTCATGACCATTGACTATCAGACACACGAATCTATACATCATAAGAAATACATAGTGACTTCATAGCATGCACCCAGGGTCGATGGGTAGCTCTCCAATAGCTACAACATGTCATCATGAGACTATCCAGTTTCCCATAGAAAACTTGGATATCTTATGCATGACATCCAGTACCCTACGATAACATTTGTACCTTGTCTCTTCAATATGCATCCACGGCCGGTGGGTAGCTCTCCAATAGCTACAACATGTCATCATGACATTCGTTGCCCTGCGATAACATATGAATCCATGACTCCCTATGAAGAGGGACTAATCTGATCTTGTCCTTGAAGTACTTGAACGTCATCCTTGACAATGGATTTGTTAGCACATCCACAACCTGCTCATCGGTAGCCACATATTGGAGCCTCACTTCTCCCTTCTGCACCATATACCTGATATAGTGATACATGATTTTGATATTCTTTGATCTATCATGAAACACCGAGTTCTCTGACAAATTTATACAACTTTGGTTGTCGCACAAGATACAGGTCGCCTCCATCACAATATCGAATAATCCAGTCAAAAATTTCTGAAGCCACACTACTTCACGACTTGCTGCACATGCTGCCACATACTCTGCCTCATCCGTACTGAGTGCTACAGATTATTGCTTCTTATTGATCCATGAAATCATACCAAATCCCAAAGCGAAGCAACATCCTAATGTACTTTTTCGGTTTGCAACACTACACACCCAATCTGAATCTGAATATCCAAGTAGATTGATCTCAGTGTCTGCAACATACTTGATCCCATAATCCATTGTACCTTTGAGGTACCTCATCACATGTTTTACTGCAATCAGGTGAACACGTTTAGGGTCAACCATGTACTAACTCAGGGTGTTCACAGCAAAACATATATCTAGTCATGTATTTTTCAAATACATCAACAATCCAATCATCTTCCTGTATAATGTAGCATCCACAACCTATGAAGTCGTATCATCCAACAACTTCATATTTGATTCTTTTGGTGTGTCCATTGGTTTACATTCCAACATCTCAAACCTCTTCATGACCTACACAACATATTTTCCCTAATTTAGGAAGATCTCATTCTTCCTCTTCCATACCTCTAGACCCAAAAAGTAGTGCATAAAACCTAGGTATTTAATTTCTAACTTTGCAACGATTTTCTATTACACTCAATGATGAGCTTCTCCACTCCTGTCAAGAACATGTCATTCACATATAGTAGTAATATCATTGGTCCATCATCCTCAACCTTGAAGTAAAGGTTAAGATCTACACTACTCTTAGTAAATCCCAAGCTCATCAGAAAACCATCAATCCAACCATACCATGCTCTCGATGCCTTCTTCAATCCATATAATGTGTTCTTTAACATGCACACATGCATCTCCCTACCACGTGTCTCAAATTCTTGTGGTTGTTCCACGTAAACCTCTTCCTCTATTACCCCATTCAAAAATGTCGTCTTCATATTCCATCTGATGAACCTTCCATTTCATCACAATATCTATTGAAATAACAACCCTTATTGTAGTATATCTTGCCACAAGAGAAAAAGTATCCTTGTATTCAATTCCTTCCTTGTGAGAAAATCCTCATGCTACAAATCTATCTTTGTATTTCTCAATGCTTCCATCTGCAACATGCTTCATCTTGAATATCCACTTGGAGATCACAACTGATTTTTCCTTGGGTTTGGGAACCACATCCCAAACATCATTCTTCACTATTGACAGGTATTCCTAGACCATGGAGTCCTTCCATTATTTCTTTCCTGTAACTTCTTCATAGCTAGTAGGCTCTACATCAATTATATCACACAATAATACCACATAGTCGGCATACAGTTTTGGTTTCTTGACTTTCCTAGATGACCCATCCTAGGAAGCATATCTCTCTACATATTTGATGGCATCTTGTGCCCAAGATGGTCTTTTATTTTTTGTAGGCTTCTCCATAGGTCTCTGTGGTTTGGCCATATACCGATCCTCAGGAATGGATTCCTCTACTTCCACTTCTCTTGTCTCCATGGATCTAGGAACTACATTATCTTCGTCATGCGATTCCTCTGCACGACCCTGCTTTGACTTGTGAAAATATACATCCGCATTGAAGGTGACATCCCTTCTAATATCTATCTTATGGTGACCAATAATGTATACTTTGTAGGCCTTCAATGTGTCATTGTACCTAAACAATGTACCTTTCTTTCCAAATGGGTCCAACTTTGTTATTTTTTCTTGGGGATATGCACATATACAGGAAAACCAAATATCCTCAGATGGCTGACCTCTGGCTTATATCCTGAAAACATTTCCTCTGGTGTCTTGTTTTCAATAACTCGATGGGGACTTCAGTTCTATACATACACATATGTCATCACAGCTTCTTCCCATAGATACATAGGTAAATATTGATCATGGATCATGGTCTTCATTGCTTCCATAATTGTTTGATTCTTTCTCTCTGGCACTCCATTTTGATGCGGATTATAGGGAGTAGAGAGATCCCTCTTAATCCCAACTTCTTTGTAGAAATCTAAGAATTCAACTAAGGTAAATTCTCCTCCATTATCTGATATCAATGTCTTTATCTTCCTTTCTATTAGGTTTTATACTAGTTCCTTGGATTCCTTTAACTTACCAAATACTTCACCTTTTGAACTCAAGAAGTAAGTCCAATTTTTACGTGAGTAATCATCAATAAAAGATACATAATATATGTACCCGCTGAGCAATGGTATTGACATCAGTCTGCATATGTACGAGTGTACAATTTCCAAGACTCCTTTGGCTCTACTATCACTGCATGGAAAGGGGTTCTTCACATTCTTTCCTTGTGCACAACCTTTGCACATGCCATCTAGATTCATTTGAATCTATGGTAGTTTTGTTACCATATTTATCATGATTGGTAAATCTCTGTAGTGTAGGTGGGTAAATATCCTATGCCATAGCTGACTTGAATTGAATCACAGTGTCATGAATAAATGGTGAATCTGAGCATCCCTTTAATTTATACAATCCTCCTTCTTGGACACTAATAACAATTTCATCATCAAACATATTTTCCTTTGGCCACATGAGAAATTATCCATCTACAAATGAAACCCTAAAACCCTTCTCATCCAAAGCTGAAATCGAGAGAAGGTTCTTCTTCAAACCTCATACATAAAGCATGTCCTTCATCCTCATTGCCTTCCAGGAATCTATTTTGTAGGAGGCCTCTCCTACTCACTTGATCGGATACTAATAATCATCACCCAAATTCACATTATGTGGTGAGTATTTATGAATTAAATTTGACAGAGAACCTTTATACCCTGTCAAGTTCTTAGAATTATCGTTATCCACTAACCAATTATCATTTATAGGGGTGATTGTTCCTATGAGCGATGATATTAATACGTAGTCATCATCACTTGAATCATATTCTCTTGAAATTTTCTTTGTTGGTTCATCATCTTCAATGGAATGAGCATGATGCCTCTTGCCCTTTTCCTTTTATTTTATTTTAAGAATAAGGGGACAAAATTTTACAACGTGTCCCAATTTTTCACAACAGAAACACATCACATTTGAATAGTCTCTTCAATTCTTATTCGACTTTTGAGGTTTCTTTGGGGATGAGGGTTATTTCTTACTCTTTCCTTTCCTTGTATGAGCATCTAAAGCTTGATCATCATCCCTCAATTTCTCTTCTCTTGCTACCAACCTTGCTTCCTCTTGAGTGCAATCTTTCCATAATCTTCTAAAGTTGATTAGCTTCCTCCTTGAGCATATTCCTTGAATGAATGAGTCATGTGACCTTGGGAGACCATTCAAGGTGGTCATCGCCATTTATGCTTCATCAATAGTGTCTCAAATAGATTCAATCTATTCCTTGATCTGGTTCACTCTCGAGAAGTAAGAGTGAATGGACTCTGAATCTTTAAGCTTCACATTCTTCATTTGGGTCTTCAATGTCACCCTTTTGTTGATGTTTTTTCCTTCAAATAACCAAGTCAATGCATCCATAATGTTCTTCAAATATTTTAACAAAGAAGCATGATGGATCATATGATCCTTGATTGAGTCTGTAATATCCTCTTAGCCATGTCCTAGTTCTTTTTATGCTTTTCCTTGGCCTCATCTTCCTCTGGTTCTGGAACTTCATCCTCAACAAATCTTTCTAAATCATGTTCTTCCAGAAGGAGGCCTACTCTATACTTCCATGCTCTGAAGTTTTTTTCTCCTTCCAACTTCCCATCAATTTTTGTGCCGGTAGTCATCGTTCCTGGGAAGATGAAGTTAGTTTTCCAAAACACTTCCAAAAAATCTGCGGAAAATCTTCTTTTTTAGGCTTGTTATGATACCATGTTGATTTCTTTTTGTTTTTCCAACACTTAAAGTATTATATTCTTTTATTATTATTTAATATGAAAAATTATAACAACTGAAATATAGATATCCACAGAACAATAAGATATATCCTTAGGGAAACCCTACAAACTTTCCTTAGTATAGATTCCTCCAACATGTACAATGTCATACAATTCTCTTTCAAGAAATCAAGACCAAAGAGACCCAGACACAAACCAAGAATAGCCTCCTAGATAAGTGTGTACTACTCTCGTGTACTTATATTCAATGAATGATCAAAATGACTCTATATAACCTATATTTATACTCTAAAAGACCTAAAAGACATGACTTATCAATAAACCCTTTCACAATTACACTTAGGAATAAATTCTCAAATTATATAAAATATCAGCATCCTTTCCTCTCTTCTAGTGTTGCTTATTGTCCATTGGTGTTTCCTCTTGTAATTCTATGACATCTATAAAAAAAAATGAAATTTCTTGACTTCAAATATTCATGGCCTATTATGTTCACTATTTATACATTAATGACCATGTTGTTCAACAATGTCCCTCTGATGATATAACTTATACTGAAGGTTTCTCTTTCCCTATTTTGTTGTGCCTTTCATTCCTTGTTTTCTTGTGACCAGCTGATTCCACTTGTCCATTGATTCCACTTATTCCAATTGTGAATATGCTCTATCATATATATGTCTAGACCTGCCAATGATCTCATAAATCCATATATGTCCATATGTCATAGGATGTCCATGAATCTTCTTCTCAATTGTCCACAATCTTGACCCATCTATCATTGTACTATCATGAAGGATTCTTTATTGTAATTGATCATCACATATTCATGTTTATCAAACTGAATCAAATATGTCCACTGATATGCAATACATCCTTGAATTTGTAATGAATATATTCCTGCCTAGAAAGTGTGTCAATGATATTCCTCTGATATCTGCATGGGAACACTACTTCTCAATTGATCAATTTCTCATTCTGTACTTCTTCTATATGACTACTCTAAATTTGTCTCTGCAAATAATTCAAACTTCTCGAAGGATGGTTCTCTGATTTGTATTTTCTACTGCATAGACTCCCCCTGTTCAATATTCATATTTGATGTGAGTCTCTAAGATGGATGGCTCAAAAAAATGGAGGAATCCTCCCTAATGAGGAGTAATCTTCTTCTTTGTTTGTCGACTCATCATCTCTCTGAACTCTGGCTTTTCCTTTTTTCCTATGGATTTATTATGATTTTGCACTACAATTCCTAAAAGTACAATCTCTTGGGCCTGTTCTTTATTCTCATGCTCTTCTTTTCTTTTTCGCACTACTACAAATCCTGGGATCTATGGGACCTGTTATTTATTCACCTTCTCTTCTTGTATTTCTTTTCTTCTCCAAACCTTTGTGTATATGACATTGATATTTTCTGTCATGGTGGGATTTATCATGCTTCTACAATTCCGAGCTATGTTATCATAATTGTGGCATTTGTAACATTTAATGTTATGTGGAGCCACATAAGCATTTCTTGCTTGAACATTTCTTCCATAAGCCCTACAATCTAAACATTTATGTCCAAATTTAGTACAATTAAAACAATGACCATAAAATAAATTTACATACCTGGGAGTGAATGATATTCTTTGTGGTGTAGTCCTTCTGAATTCCTTCCTTGGTTGATCATGATCTTCTCTTCTATTATTTCCTTCATTATGATTGAAGATTCTTTGATACCTAGAAGTAGAAGATTTTTTTTTATATCCATCTCTTTTGTAGTCTTCTTCTTGAGTCTTCTTCATTTATGGAATATTCTCTTTGGAGGGCTTGCATTCTTCCTTATTGATGGAACTTTTGATGATTTTTGCATAATTCTTAGCCTCCTATTCAACTTTATTTACTAATGATGTGGATGTTTCTCTCTCTTCAATGTTATTTCTGAGCTTGATGATTTTAACTGTCAAAGTGACAACTTCTCATTCAAGCTTCTCAACCTCTTCTTCTTTCTTCATCATATGAATCTTCATGACTTCTTCTATTCTCTTTGATTATTCAATTTGGATCTTCAAAGTGACGATTTCCTTTTGAAGTCTTCTTCCTTCTTTACTAAATTTTTCTTCAATTTTTTTAAATTCCTCTAATATTTCCTTGAGATGATCTATCAAAACCTTCTCTCTCTTCTCTGTTTCCTTTCTTTGTGTTGATATTTTGGCTTCTAAACACTGCTTCTCTTCCATATGACTTGTGTATTTTTATTCAATCCTTCTGGATTCTTCTAGCTGATATTTTAAATTCATAATTACCTGCTGGGATTATTCGAAACTTTATTGATAATTCTTCTTGACTAATTGTTCCTCAAGAGACTTGTTTTTCTTCTTTTCTTTCATTAATTCGTCTAAAGCACTGATTAAATCTTCTTCAAGATCTACTATGCCTTCTTCACAATATTGTTTTGATGAATCTTCCTGACATGATGCACATATTTCTTATTGTTTTGTTCTTTCATCTTCTTTTACATTCTATGGATTTGTGATGGGAGAATTCTCAAAGTAGATATTATGTAGCTCGTCCCAAAGTTCTTTAGCTGATGAACATTTTCTAACTTTATCTCTTACTGAATCACATAATCCTTCCTAGATGAAATCCATTTCTATTTTGTTGTTTCTTTTCAATTCCTTCTTGGTTGTAGTCTTTGGTTTCTTTGTAGCAGTGTATCCTGTCACAACTGATTTCCAAGCATCAAATCCATGTGATCCTAGAAATGTTTTCATCCTAATATTCCACATCTCATAGTTCTGACCAATCTAACCAACAAACCATGGTATTCCATTATCTATGTATGCACTATCCATGATCTACCTTCTAGTGGTTATAATGTTTCCTGGAGGAACCTTCTCTGATACCAATTGTTGGAATACTAAGAGGGGGGTGAATCAATATGAACACTTTTATCCACCTTTAACCACAATATATAAACTTAAATCTTAATCTTATCAACAATATATCATAAATGTATCATCTATGATTGCATTCAATATATCATGAACATATAAACATAAACAACATCACATCAAATACACATTACACCAAGATTTACGTGGAAAGAAAAATGGGAGAAAACCACAAAATGATTTCTTATATTTCAAAAGAATGAATTCATTGGAAGCACCAACTTCCCAATTCTCTAGCTACAACTAGAAGGAGGCTATGACCCCCTATTTATAGACTCAAACCTGAAGGAAGATACAACTCCCTGAATTCTCTGGGTCCAACCAAAAGGAGGCTACAACCCCTTGATTCTCAGGTTCCAACCTGAAGGAAGCTCCAACTCCCTATGTTCTCCGACACCAACTGGAAGGAGGCTTCAACCCCCTGATTCTTAGGCTCCAACCTAAAGGAAGCTCCAACTCCTTGAGTTCTCCAAAACCAACTGGAAGGAGGCTACAACTCCCTTTCCCTTCCCCATCCCACCGCCATGAAATATAAATGTAGATGAAACTATCACTACCACAATCATTTACACTATTGTTATCGGGCTAATTGTTAAGTGCGGACACAAATCAATCCCCCTAGCTTCACTACAAAAATAGAACAAAACAAGATAGTACACTACTCTTTCCTTAGATTCAATTATCAAATGAGAAATGGATCTAGAACATACCTTTTAAATATCGAATATCTGACTTCATCAATGCAATCCAAGATTCGTCGCGAGGCTTATGGAGAAATATCTGCAAATAAATACAACCAAACGAAGACAAGAAAAATAGATTCTATTTGATATGAAACTATGCACGTGGTCAAGGAATCATACAATATGAACAAATAACATTCATATAGGAAAGAAAATTATATCTGTATTAGAGAATGTGGAAGAAAGATACAACCAGATGCCTTGATGTCGTCAGGTTCCTTCCAACAGTTCCTTGCTTCCCACACACTTATTGCTCCAATGGATTTTGAGACTGTGTATCTGATAGCTACTCACAATCTATCTTGACAAAGAAAATATCAAAGCCAACATACAAGATCCAAAAACTCCAAGCTACAAGCTAAATTTCCCAAGCTCAATCCAACTAATTTTCTCCATGAGAGCTTCTCTCCTTTTATAAGTTGAAGAGGAGAAGCTGAGGAGGTTAGGATGATCCTAATAAATCATGAAAATGAGTAATATCCAAACCATTCAGAGGCCACCTCACCATAAAATCTTCTCCTTCTAAAAGCATCGAGAAGATGCCCATTTTTCCCACGTACAAAGGTCGTCGCACCCTAGATATAGTGCAGCCTACGGAAACTCTGCAACCTAGTTATAGTGCAACCTATGGAAATCAGGCATTTCTGCACCCTGTGTATAAAGAAACCTGTGGAAATCCTATTTAATATGGTTTTTACAAAGGAAAATTTAACTTCTTCTCTTAGGGAAAGTTCTTCTCCCTTCTTTCTTCGGGAATTCAGGACACTAACCCCACTAAAGGCAACAGATAGGTTTACATCATTAACGGTCATAAGGGTGATGAAAATAATGTGTAACAAATATCCCCCCAAAGTATAAAATTAGAATAGAGTGATAGATGAAATTTTTGTCGAGTGTGTGTAGGGAACAAAGAACATGTTGGTCAGAAACCTACCAACAAACAAGGAAATATAGTACAATAATATATCATCACTGAGGTAGGCATTCCCATACTCAGAATACAAATGACTCAAAGAATAAATGCCAACATGCAAATATCCATGTCAAGTAAGACAGGTCATGGCCACCAAACATACACCGTGGATCCATGCCATTATGACTCAAATCTTATCATAGCCACCAAAAATACATTGTGGGTCTATGTGTTAAAGACTCAAATTTTAACATAGCCACAAGACATACAATGTGGATATATGTAACAATACAAACTGAATATACTCCAATGAAACCTGAATCTGTCAAAAAATATCCAAGGTCTTCATCTCCACCACTCTAGAGTATGAATCTAACCATGTGAATACATGTGCTAAAGTCGAACATGGTAGAAACCACTTGATTACCGGTCATTAGTGAATATCGTTAACAAGTGCAAGGGAAATTACCATTAATGTCAATGAATCCCAAGGTACACTAATACAATCCAACAAATGTGAATTAATGAGTTGAAGTTGAACACTCGTCAAAATCTCCCGATCAGGGGTCAATAATGAAAACCCACTGTCAAAAGCGAGGAAACCTGCCATTGAGGCATGCAAGTTTGAAGGTACCAATTGATTTCTAAGTCTAATTTATGGATAATGAGTTGAATTCGACATGAAAAGACTTGTCACAAGAGGGCCTTAATGTATCCCCCATCAATGACACGAAACGGGTAACAAGATTTGAAGTAGATCAAAGTAACAAGTGATTCAAGATTGACTTAGGGATGGCTGACGCAATAGAAGGTTTAAGGACTGCAGAAATGGCTGACACAATAGAAAGCTTTCCAGGATGAACTTTACTTTGAACATATTGACGACATGACAACTGTCTTGGAAACACAAACTCAACAATAGGTATCACAGACCAATTCATAATCTTATAAAGGAGTATGATCAAGAGACAAGAGGATTTTCCAACCTAGACACAAGGAGAATTAAAGGGTTTCATGTTCAAAGGTGAATCTTCCATAGAATACAAGTTTAGACACATTTCTTTCCCAATTTTTTCCCCACCATTTCTGGCGAGTACCTCTTTATTTTTACATAAGCTTGAGGAGGATAACATATGCTTGTAAATGTAAGCTCATCCTTCAGATTATTCCTTCAGAGTATGTTTAATGAACCCTAAGAAGGAGTGGTTCGGTTCCATATCAGTCTTTCGATGTTTTTTTAATGAGTCCAAAGAAAGAAAACTCGAGGGTTTTTCATATTTAGAGAGTGAAAAAACACTTAAAGAGAACTCTCTTAGTTCCTTTTTCGTAAATTGTTTTAATGAGACTGAAAAAGTGATAAACTATTTCCCATCAAACGTTTTTTTCAACTACTTTTACGAGTGTGAAAAGAACAAGGTCGCTTGGCAATCATTTCATGTTTAGAGAGTCTGAAAAGAGCTTAAAGGAAACTCTAGGAGGTTCCTTTTTCATATAACCTTTACGAGTCCAAAAAAAGTGATAAAATTATACTTGGTTACATTCTCATGTCTTTACTAGCATGAGAAAGAATAAAGACTAAGCTCGATATCTTATTCTCATGTATTTACGAGCATCAGAAAGAACAAAGACTAAGTTTGGGATTGTTTTCATTTTTACGCAAGATTTAAAACAAAACAAAACTATGCTTGGGATAGATTTTATTTTTACACAAGATTAAAACTAAACAAAACTATGCTTAGACCTGGTTTCATTTTTACACAAGCTTGAACTAGAGGAAACTATGCTTGGAGTAGGTGGTTTCATTTTTACACAAGCTTGAACTAAAGTAAAAACTATGCCTGTGACTTCCTAACGCATGGTTCACAAATTCACATGGTTGGTACTTAGCCCCCATCTTAAGAAGCTAGTGGCTCAACTTCAACATGAAGTCCAGAGGCTAGAATCATTGTCCCCAAGGCTTTGATTCTTCCAACTGCAAAGGCAGATGAAATGAAGCTTCAAATACTAGACGAAGGACTTGACTCAAACACAGAGGAGGAAATTGTTTCATTTTTTAATGAGCTTGACACAGGTATAAGAACTATGCTCATGAATCCAGGTTCAATCCCACACTTTTGTTTCATTTTTTAATGAGCTTGACACAGAAACAAGAACTATGCTTGTAACCTATGTTTCATTTTTTAACGAGGTTTCCACAAAGACACATAAAACTATCCTCGTAATTGGTTTCATTTTTTAATAAGATTGAAATTAGAAAACCATTCTCAAATTCTTCTTGATCATGGCTTCCAAGAGGACAATGATCTGGAAGGACACCATGTCAAGGGACAAAACTCGGTCATGGCCTTCAAGAGATCTTCACTCAACAGAAGAAACACACTCTGGAAGGAACACATGTCGATCGTTGCGATAGGGGTAAGGAGTTCGGGCTCCAATATCCCTACCAAAGAGATCACCATGTCAACTACCAGATCTAGGTCATCAGATACTAAGCTTACAGTGAGAGGCTCATTTTCATTAGTAGCTGAAGGCACGAGAGACAACACCACATAATTGACCTATGGAAGAGGTGATACTGACTGCATATAAGAACCATTTAGGGAGTTCATTGAGTTGACGGTCGAGTCAGAGCCAACAAACAAAAGTTTATCAATAGTCACAATTCTTCCATCGTGCAGGAAATATATCACACGAAAAAGAGTGGACACAATAGCTTTCATGGCATATAAATAATCTTGCCCAAGGAGTAAAGAAAAATCCAAGGGGTCTTGGACTACCATGAAATCAATAAAGATAGTTTTCCCTCCCAAAGTTATAGGAAACTGAGGAAGGGTCCCTAAAGTTTGACTGGGTCTTTTTTTAAAAGATAACAAATTTTTCATAACCGAGGCAAGCTGAGGACAACCCAAATCTTGCCAATCAAAAAAGGACAAAATACTAATGGACACACCTTCATCTATCAGTGTCTAAGGAACGTCCCGACCACAAACCTACACTGTAATCTAGAAAGGAATGTGAGAGGGAAGACGAGGTCCAGTTAGCACACCCCAATCAAAATGGATAGACTCATTACTTGGAGGGGGTCCCATGGGAGAAGGAGGAATACCCCCCGGCATGGTAGAGTCTGTATCAATGAGAAAAACGTGGGTAGTATCGGGTGTACTCTCGATCGGGAGAGTAGGATCAACCAATGACGAGATCAGATCGACCACTTGGGTTGCATTCTCCAAGGGGAGAATGGGGTCAACAAATGGAAAAGGATCGACCACTTGAGTTTCACTCTCTAACGGGGGAGTGGGATCGACTGAGGATGGGATCATATCAACCACTTTTTCAGTTGGTTCAACTTAGGATGTGACCATATTGACCACTTGATCAACCGAACTAACCGATTAAGGAGATGGATTGATCATTCCATCAACTATAGGTGGGTCGAGAGTAAGATCGCAATAAGTTGCTGGAAGTTGAGGCTGTGAAACAGTCATGTCTTATAGAAATTTTGAGGCTTCTTCCATACGAGGGAAAAGGTGAGTTATATGACTCCCTTTGTATAACATGCATAGGAATGTGACTCTACTTTTCTTCTTCCCAATGGTATCTTGACTAGTTGACAGGAGGTCATCAGCATGTTGTTCAGAGGCTGAAGACATGGGTTGGCAAGGGTGTGTTGACCATGCTTCTATAACCTTGGATAGACCATGGAAATACTTAAGAATATGGCTACCCTTACAAAGCCTACAAGGGTACTTGGGCTTATGGGTTGTTTGGGTGATCTTGACATCATCAACACTCCCATCACGATTAACAGTAACTGGTTTTTTTACAACATGTCTGGCAGTGGTTGGAAGTGTGGATCCTTGCTTATTTTTCTTCTTATTATTCTTCTGTTTCTTATTCTTCTTATCCACCGAGTTACTAGCTTTAGAGATTTCACTCAACGAAGAAGATGAAATGGAAGAAGACCTTGCAAGTGAAGAAGGAGAAGAAGATCTTACTAGTGAAGAAGGTTAAGGATCAACATGAGGTTGATTTTCTTGGGGGAAAGTGCTTACAAATGAAGAACTAACTTCATTCAGGACTACTTGAGTGGAAAAAAACCATACCAGTAATCCAATTGTGAGACCTAGAAGGCTCAAAGTATTGATGTGAGGAAGACCAATGTTTCCGTAAGAAGGAAAAACAAAAGGTTCCCTAGAAAATGGGTTCCTTCATTGTTCATTTTGAGAATTGATGCCATAAAAATAAAGATCCAACCTAGAGTCTACTAGGGAGAACAAACAACACACGCTAAAAATCTAGTAAGCAAGCAAGCAAACAAAACCCTCTCACAATGAGCACACTAGTTGGTGACGAAATCCAACGTCGCGGGAACAAAGTAAGAAGGGGATGAGATAGAGTGGGTGGAAAAGTTACGTTGATGGACTTCTTAACTAACTTACACCTTGGTGCAAGATCCCATACATAAACGTGGGTATACCCTCCAAGGATCCCAAGTGAGTTTGGCCAACATCGATTCCAGGTACCGTGGAGACTTTCCCCTCCATAGTCACCTTGTGTAAAGACCCTAAAGAGATAGGCCATGAAGGTTACCAATTACTACAGTGATGCCTAGGGAAACAGTCGACAGTCTGATCCATGTGTAAAGGTAGGGTATCTAGCCCGAAATCAACTCGAAAGGCTTCCACTCATCCTTGTGGGTATACCTTCAAGAGACCCCCATAATATGTGCAATCTCTACACCAAGACCAACAAAGCAGGGTGAGTAACTTTGCTAGTCTTAATGCGACCTCAGGCTTGACCCTTGTGTGAGAAGGGCTTCCCAGGACAAAATGTAGCAAGTGGATTTCACCGCTCCCTAACACAAGATTCTATGTTTGTTTGCAGCTTTGGAAAGTTATCTTTCACACCTATTCCAAAGCCCTACAACTAATCTAATGTAGGTTTTCTACTAGAAAATATAAAAATGTCTAATCAATTTTTATAAGCGCTTTATTTTAAAGTTGTTGTTACTCAAAAGGAATATGGCATGGACAATATGGGGTTTTGACCAACTTGAAAGTTATGAAAAGAGATGAATATGCAATCTTTTCATTTCGATGAAAGTTATGCTACGAGAAGGAGAAAAAAATTATCATTCCCATATGTACAATGTCCCAAAATTTTATTAAACTCTTCACTAGTTCAAATGCAAGGATGTCCCCAAACTAAGGTAAAGAAAGAAATTAAAACTTTGGTTTCAAAGATAGCTAAAAGCAATAGAAAATATCTATATAGCAAAGAAACCCAAACAAATTTTCTCTTTTAACACAAATCATTCAATAAAAGGAAAAGAAGGTCTTTCACTAAACAATTCTAAAGAAAAACCAACGCTTTGTAACT
The DNA here is from genome assembly GCA_009831015.1 of Picea engelmannii. Taxonomy (NCBI): domain Eukaryota; kingdom Viridiplantae; phylum Streptophyta; class Pinopsida; order Pinales; family Pinaceae; genus Picea; species Picea engelmannii. The sequence goes on from ML781228.1 coordinate 1,826,500, forward strand.
GAAAGACACTCAAAGCAAGAGACCAAATCTTTCAAAAGAAAACAAAGAAAAAATAAGGCAAAGATGGTTGAAAGCAAATTCAATTTTTTTCAAGAAGACTGTAATGAGACCCAACAAATCACCCCAGAACCATATCACGGATCTCGGCAGGGAAAACAACCAAAAAAATAATTTTTTCGCAATTTTCGCAGGCTGGAAGACTGACACAGTGCGTAAATCCTTGATCGTCACAGGCTAGATATGGGTAGGGTGCAGATTTTCCGCATTGTTCTAAACAGGTAGGGTGTGGAAATCCTAAGTCGTCGTACTTTCCCTTAAAGTAGGGTGCAGAAATCAAACAAGAAATGGAAAACAAAACAAAACAAAACAAAAATCCAGTGAAGTCAGACAGTCAAAGAGTCAATATGGATCTCTCGGTGACTCAGAAAACAAAAACCAAGAAATCAAAGAAAGAAAGCGATACAAACTAGGAAAACAATATGTTCCCCAGTGGAGTCGCCAATTTTGTTATCAGGCTAATTGTTAAGTGCAGACACAAATCAATCCCCCTAACTTCACTACGAAACTAGAACAAAACAATACAATACACTACTCTTTCCTTAGATTCAATTATCAAATGAGAAATGGATCTAGAACATACCTTTTAAATATCGAAGATTCGACTTCATCAATGCAATCCAAGCTTCGTCGCGAGGCTTATGGATAAATATATGCAAATAAATACAAGCAAACAAAGAAAAGAATAACAGAGTCTATTTGATATGAAACTATGTGCGTGATTAAGAAATCATAAAATATGAACAAATAACATTCCTATAGGAAAGAAAAGTATATCTGTATTAGAGAATGTGGAAGAAATATACAACTAGATCCCTTGATATCGGCAGGTTCCTTCCAACAGTTCCTTGCTTCCCACACACTTCTTGCTCCAATGGATTCTAAGACTATGTATCTGATAGCTACTCACAATCTATCTTGAAAAAGTGTTACACATTATTTTTGTCATCCCTATGACCATTAATGATGTAAACCTATATGTTTCCTTCAAAGGGGTCAGTGGCCTGAGTTCCTGAAGAGAGAAGGGAGAAGAACTTTTCCTGAGAAAAGAAGTTGCATTTTCCTGTGTAAAAACCTTATAAAAAAGGAAGTTCGTAGGCTACCTATGTATTAGGGTGCGAGAATGCCTGATTCTCACAGGCTGCATCATAGCTAGGGTGCAAACAGTTCGCAGGTTTCACTATAAGTAGGGTGCGAGAATGCTTACACGTGGGAAAAATGAGTGTTTTCTCGAATCTTCTAGAAGGAGAAACTTCCATGGTGAGGTGGCATCTGAATGGTTTGGATCTTACTTTCTTTCATGATTTAGTGGGATCATCCTAACCTCCTCACCTTATCCTCTTCAACTTATAAAAGGA
>ML781228.1:1828149-1845929 GCA_009831015.1 Picea engelmannii
TATTGCTATCACTTTAGTTGCATTCTTTTGCAGGATCATCATTGTATGAGCATTGGAACAGAGCTAGGATGGCGATGACAAGAGGAAGCGACATTTAAACGGTATGTCACCCATCCCTCTTTAGTTAGTAAATTCAATATCTAAAACTTAAGGAAAGTGTCATGTTCTGGTGTGTTTTGTTCTAGATCTAGGTGGATCTAGGGAGATCATTTAGTGTCCGCACCTACCGATTTGTCCGATAACACAAAGCAAAGCTCAAATCCAACATACAAGCTCCAAAAACTCCAAGCTACAAAATAAATTTCCCAAGCTCAATCCAGCTAAATTTCTCCATGAGAGCTCCTCTCCTTTTATAAGCTGAAGAGGATAAGGTGAGGAGGTTAGGATTATCCCACTAAATCATGAAAGCGAGTAAGATCCAAACCATTCGGAGGCCACCTCACCATAGAAGCTTCTCCTTCTAGAATCATCGAGAAGACGCCCATTTTTCCCATGTACAAAGGCCGTTGCACCCTAGCTATAGTGCAGCCTACGTAAACTTCACAACCTAGCTATAGTGCAACCTGCGGAAATCGGGCATTTCCGCACCCTGTTTATAAAGCAACCTGTGAAAATCCTCTTTAATAGGGTTTTTACAAAGGAAAATACAACTTCTTCTCTCAGGGAAAGTTCTTCTGCCTTCTTTCTTCAGGAATTTAGGCCACTAACCCCCCTAAAGGCAACATATAGGTTTACATCATTAACGATCATAAGTGTGATGAAAATAATGTGTAACAACTATCACTGCCACTGCCACTCTCACATCAACTTGTAACTTATCAACCTGTCACTATCACCAACCTGTCACTGTCACTGCCACTATCACATCAACCTGTCATTGTCAACTTGACTCATCGACCTGTCACATCAACTCACCACTCCCACTGTCACTGTCACTGTCACTGACATACTATCATCAACTTGTCACCACTGCTAATACTCAAAATCAATAACACCAAATCCTCTCACATAGATACCATCACCAAACCATGTACAGCAATCATCAACCATATACATCAACCTGTACCAACCATGTATCAACTATGCACATCAACCTATATCATACCATTTACATCAACATGCATCAATCATGCACCAAAACCTGTACCAAACTCTGCATCAACCATACACCAAAACCTGTACCAAAATCTGCATCAACAATGCACCATATCATGCATCAAACCTGTATCATACTATCAACCATGTACCATAAATCATGTACCATGAGATGTACCTCAAACATATACCATATCACTCATGATATGTTTCAATCATCCCATACACCATGTACCATAGGATGTCAACAATGAAGTGAATCAAAAAAGTACTCAAGTATGTACCAAGATCACCAACAAATGCCTTCAACCATTCACCATATCATCAATCATATACGTCAAAAAACATTCCAATCATCCATAGACCATGCACCTAAAACATGTGCCATATCACTCATGATATTCCTCAACTAATTACAATAACTATGTGCTAATATAACCAATATATCCACCAATAAGAAAAATCAACAAGTATACTTCAACCAACATATACCATACATTTAATATGTGCCTCAAGGTATATACCAAAACTCACAAGGACATGCCTCAAGCATGTTCCACAATATCACCAAGATGAAACCTCATAACACATAGAATAATATACCTTTACTTCTATAACTGACCTAGTGCCTTTGATCCTGATACAAAGGCTTGTATTTTTACCTCAGTCCTCAACAACCTGGCACTAACATCTTCCTTCACTTCTATCTTATCCTTGTGGGACAAAGACTACCTATCACACGGGGCCTCACGTGACGAGCACTATACAACCCGCAGGGATGCCTTGCAGGACACTAGATGTATGACCCAAGAGGATAAGCCAATTAGGGCTTTTACAAAAAACCTTATCTCTCCTATGTAATCCTAAAACTACTGCACTTCTCACCTATCGCTACCTCAGATTTCGCCATCGCAAACTTGCCAAATAGATCACTAGTTCACTAGAAGATATTAAGTGAGTGAGTGTACTTGTGAATGAATCCGTGAGGTGTATTTATACTTTTGATGGGTAACCTCTTTCCTTAATCTTAGGGGATTCTTGAATTTCTTGTTACAACCACTTTAACCTTTCAATAAATACTTGTAACCAACTGGGGGATTCTTGACCATTCTTCAGGGATTCTAACTTCACAAGGCCATAAATCCTCAACCGTTAGGAACCACGTGGTGTACCACCTATCACCGGAAATGGAAAGACAAGGAATATCCATCTATGAGTGTTTTACTTACATTTCAACTATCCTTCATGTCCTTATTCCTCAAACAAATTTAGGTCTCATGACCACACCTCCAAGGCTTTGTGTAGACTTCATTAAATGCACCCAACACATATGCTGACATCAATGATTCTTATTGACATCAATGATGACTAACTCACCATCAATCATGATCACAAATCTGGGTATCTCAAATTATTTGAGGGTTGACATCAATGACAACCAACTATCCAACAGGACAAACCCAACCAAGTGAGCCTTCACTGCTCAACTCTTGACACATTACAATGGAGTATCACCAACCTTTTAAAGGATATCATTTTATGTAATCCACATGCTACCAAAATCATGTTCCTGAAACCACCACTATTAACCTAACAACTTTGACTATTTCACTGAGTCAAGTTTAACCTAACATTCCCCCCTTTAAACTTGACTAGGGGTTTCCCATGACCAAATCCAGCCAAATCTTCCTCAAAGTTAGTGTATCCAAGAAACCTGCATTCTCCTCCCTATCACCTAGGTCTACATCTAGACTTTATCGGTGAAATTTCAAACCTGGGTACGCATGCCTAACTAGGTCTTATAGTCATATGCCCATTTACATTAAATTTTCAACTCCATTATAATTTTTTTTTTCATTGTTGTTATTCCGGCACTTATGCTACCATCCTCTCACCTTGCCATTTATTTGTCCTCCAACTCTTGATGCTTGCTTCTACATGGGCATGATCTCTTCCTTCTTGTTGATATTCACACTTTCTATACAAGCATGATCTTGTCCTTCTTTTTTATTTCCGCACTTCTTGCAAACTGCTCAATCACTCATGGATTCATCATCAAACCACTCTTGCTAGAGAGTCTAGGTTTCCTTTCTCTAACACTAGCTGTAAGTTTTAAATTTCTTACAGTAATGTAATGCACAAAAAGAAAACAATTGCAATTAGACATATACACAAAGATTTACCCTGGAAACCCAAACTAGGTAAATGAACAACCTGTTTAGAGCCACACCTCTAATTCTTATCCATTATCATCTAAATTTATTGTTTACAATATATATATATATATATATATATATATATATATATAGATAGATAGATAGATAGATATATAGATATATAGATATATATATATGATCCCACTACATCCAAAACCCCTAATCCATTGGCCTGGGTTAGGCTACAACCCTAATTCCTTAATTGGAATTAGAAAACCATGGTCTAAAATACCATGCACCACTAAACCACCCAAACAAATGGAAAATAACCCCCCCAAAAATATAACAAATAACCAACATTTGTTCCTATGTATATGTTCCTTTGAGCTTCAACAATCTACCATCCTCCCATCCTATCATGATGGCCACACTACAAGGAGAACACCTTCTAGCAAAGGTTTTTACGGAACCCCCCCAAAAACAAATTATCCCTTATACATTTATTGCGAAGTTTTTAGCAAAGGCAGGCGGGCAGAGGTTTTTGCAGAGGTTTTAACACCGGTGTGCCTAAGTCTACCATACGCACTCGTACAACTAAGTCGACCATGTGCATCGGTGCTTCTAAGTCGACTGTGTGCACCAATGCTCTTACAAATCATAAAATCTCGATTATTAACAAATAAAATGCTTCGATAACTACTATTAATATAAAATACTAAAATCCCCTAATAAAAAAGTGCACTAGTGCTCCCCCAATAACAAAGTGCATCGGTTCTCCCCTAATAACAAAGTGTGTCGGTGCTCTCCCCAATAACAAAGCACAATGATGCTCCAAAAAATAATGCATGAGTGCTTCCAATAACCGCTATTAATATAAAATACTAAAATATTGTTTTTTATTTTATAAGAAATCAAATGCATCGTGGTGCTCCCGAATAACAAAACACATTGGTGCTCCCCTAATAACAAAGCGAACCAATGCTCATATAACAAATGCACTAGAAAATTTGACTTTTTAAACAAAAGAAATTAATTTAAAAACCATAAACCTTCCATGGTGTGCTTAGAAACCAATACATCCCTAGTGTGTTTTGGTAAAAAAAACACACCGGTGCATATTACTGTTGGGTGCATCGTTAAAGGATGAAATTAAAAAAACATATGAAATCGAATCAATGCACTGAAACATACATCGAAAAAGTGAGTGAGAATTTACTTGTTTCAAAATGTATGTGCTTATAAATGAAAACCCTAATCATTTTTCATTAATTTGCCAAACTTTAGAGGGTAGACTTGTGCAAGAGATATTTTAAAGCTAAGTCTTTAGAGTGGGTAGATTTTTTTGAAGAGACAAATTTACAAACAGATTTGCAGAAGAGAAATTTTAGGTATGTGATTTTATTCTATTCATCATCTCAATATTTCCTCTATTTGATTCAAATAGATTTTAGTGCATTATAAAAAATAAAATAAAAGGGTTTCATAGTTACATTCAGTATTGGAATCACTAGCTTCCTAGTGGTTTCTCTTAGTTTTCCTCTCTATATTTCACATGTAGATATTTTTTTGTTTAAGAAATAGATTTTTATAGGGTTTATTTACTTATATATGGGGCATTTCATATCTGTTTCAATGGGATGACTCATTGCATTGGATCCCAAACCCCGTCACTGTAATTTTTATCTAAAAAAAAGACTTCGCAGTTTGAGGTGTGCACTCTATATGAATAGCACACTGATGCACATTTTCATGTCAATAATACTAGTGCTCCTAAGTCAATCGTGCACATCAATGATCCTAAGTTGATTGTACACATATGTTCTCCTAAGTCAACTGTGCACACCAATGCTCTTTCCAATAACAAAGCGCACTGGTGCTCCAAAACATAACGCCCCGATGCTTTTGATAACCACTATTAACATAAAATACTAAAATATTGTTTTTGATTTTAGAAGAACTAAAATGCATCGCGGTTCTCCCCAATAAGAAAGCTCACTAGTCCTCCCCTAATAAAAAATCCCACTGGTTTTCTCCCAATAACAAAGCACATCAGTGTTCTTCCCAATAACAAAGTGCATCAGTGCTCCCCTAATAACAAAGCACATCGGTGCTCATGTTCTTGTTCATAACTTCAAAATTAAAATAACTTTGTTCACATGTTCATAAGTGTGCAATAAATAATAATGAGGAACCAATGCTTCTATTAGTTAATATATCATTGATGATTTTATTAATTTATAGAGCATTGATGCTTCTATTAATCTTATTTTGTTAAACAAATTCACAGTTTTTATATCTAATGATTTCTGTCTTTTTTTGATAGAATATGGATGATAGAAGTTCAACGAAAACAACTTGTTGTAGCGAGCGTGATGTTAGGTCATCCCAACAAGGGAACAAGACAATTTCTTTAAGTTGTATTAAGAATTTAATATCTTTGAATTATTTGTATGTTTAAATTAATGACATGTGTTGGTTAAGGCATGTCATGGAAATTCCAAGGGACAAATGAGATAAAACCAATACATGTTGGTGGGGATGTCCAAAAACGTGTACAAGGAAATAGTAAAAGATATGAACATAATTGCATCATAGGACGATCCCTCCCAACAATTACAATGTTCATAATAGGTTTGTAATCATTCATGTATTCTTTTATGTACATCAAATTTAATTATTGCATGAAATACTAATTTTCAATTGTTTTGTTGTAGAAAAAAAAAAATGAAACCCATTCAACACATAAGACAAGATAACAATGAATAAAAGGGTTGATCGCAAAGTTTGTGAGTGCTCATTTTTTTTTTATCTTACTTAAAATTTCATATTTGTTATGATATTTATATTTAAATAATTAATTTACACTCATCCATGGATGTCTTATAATAGTTGCTAACATATAAAGAAGAGTCTATTGAAAAATTGATAGACATTGGATTAAGTATGGGTTGTGGTTATATGTTGAGGTATAAAGGTTTAATTGAACAATTTCTAAGTAGCTATCTTGTTTAACTTCCCTTGTTTTATAATTAATGGAACAAAAATAAACCTTTTATATTAATTATATCGATTGTGCTTTGTTATGACATATTAAACATGCAGGAAACAAAGTATAGAGTGTATCCAACATAAGAGATTTTGTGAGACAACATGAATGATGGCTTCAAAAGAATGTGTATCGTTTATGAAACAATTGCTGCTATGGTACACTTTTTTATTTACACAATTATGTATATTCTACTATATATATAAATGTATATATACTTATTACATTTTATTTCTATGTTTGTAGATGGAACATGAAGAGGTGTAACATAAAAAACAAGTCGATCAAGAAAACATTAGGTTAAATAACCAAAGTACAATATCTACTACAACTAATGAAGAAATGAGGCATCTGCAACTCCAATGATGATAGCAGTTCAAGCAATGTTGTAGGAAAATCAATATAATTGAATGTTATTGCAAGTTGTATGTTTTAGAATATTTGTCTTTGAAAATTAGGGATTTTGTTTAATTTACTCGACATATTGTCCCACTTGCATGAGGACATGTTATATATGAGTGTAAAAATTACATATTGGTTGCATTTTGATTATTGTGGACCTTCATGTTGTCTCATTTTGTATGATGATAGGTCACTTATTCATATATAATAAAACGAGTTTCTTGTTTTATTGCATTGTCAATTTTTGTAAAATGTTGTGTTGATGATTTATTAATATATGGATGATTTACATTGTTACAAATAATATAGGTGTAATCCATTGAATGTCACATTAATGCAATCATTGTATCAAAACACAATAACAAAAATATAAAAATCAATATTATTATAACAAATATTTGATTTTGAGATGATTAGTTGAAAATTTGTAAAAAGAACAATTAATTATAATATATACATATCATTGCACTGCATTCTTTTGAACTCACTAAATGGTGCATTTTCATGAGTTATATACACTGGTGCTAAAAATTGTGAGAAATCAATGTTGTACTATGTTGTCATTGATGTCAGAGGATTGATGTCAAGTATTGTCTTAGAAATGTGTTTGTACCATCGATGTATTGATTGTTGGATCATGTGGTCATGCATGTAATTGATGACTGAAGGATAATGTCATGAGGTGGTATAATGATGTGTTGTCATGGGTTGATGTTCTAGATGGATTGATGTATAGATGAGTTGATGTAAAGGTTGATCATTGTACTATTATCATGGTTGATAGGAATTACCAAATGAATTAACTCAAAAGTGGTCACCTTATGGTGAAATCCCTCATGGGAAAATGCTTTGCGAAGTTCAACTGGTTAGGTGGTGGAGAAATCCTAGTAGTATGGTTAGGGAACCCAAGTTTGGTTGTGGAATAATATAATGAAGATCGATGAATTTTCCAATGAAACTATTCTATATGGATAGTGCTCGTCATGCCATTTCCAGTTATATGTGGAACACATAACTCCTCGCGATTAGAGAGTTATGCCCATGTAAAGTTGGAGAACCTTCATGTGTTGTATAGACACCCCTAGAAGGTCAAAGAAGTCAAATTATTATAGAAGCTCCGAGAAGAAGTTGACCAGACAAAGTGATTAGTCATGGGTTAAGTGGTTGCAACAAGAAAATAATTAAAAATAAATTAGTTGCAACTAGAAGTGGATAGTTTACTATTTGTGGTAAAAGTGGTTCTAAGTTGACAACTTGTTAGAAGTGGGTTAGCCCCCAAAAATAAGGAAGTTGGTTGAATTTAGTTAGATGATAACCCCTAGAGGAAGCTACTTGGAGAAATATAAATAAAAGAGAAAGGGTCTCTTATGTGAGTGAGTCTCTTGAGCATATTGAAGATCTATTTTTAGTGAAATATTCATTGCATGTACTCATGGATGCATTAGAAGTTCCATAAGTCTGAGGTTTGATGGTGAAAGTTTCAGAGGTTTAGAAAAAACTAGTTTTTTGAAGTAGTACATGGGATGCAATAGGTCAGGGAGTGTATGTATGTGAGATGAAGGAGAGCAGGGCGGGCATAATTGGAAAGGACATGAAAATCTTGAGTAAGTGCTAGTGCCATGTTCCTGAAGTCTGAAGCAAGTTCCAGATCAACATTATATAGGTTCATATCTGGTATAGAGGTTCTGGTATGGGTACATATTGTCTTGATGTCTATACTTGATCATGGTATGGTGAATATTTGAGACATTCTTTGTATGGTTGTATTGATGTCTGAATATGGTAGCTGGTTGGTTGAGTAGTTCAGTTCTATTCTGATTGAGATATATCCATGATCTATGATGGTGTGTGCATGAGGAGAATGCATAGGTTGTTGGATGGTGTAGATTTGTTTGTGGTTGGTATGGTACAAGTTGAGAAGTGATAGGGCTAATTGCAGTGAAAGGTTACTGGTGGATGTGACAGAGGTTGAAGGGAAGAAGTTGTGAAGTTTCAAAAACACTAGTTTATGAAGGTGTATGCAAGTTGACAGAGAGGACACATAAATATGTGTGTTGTAGTATAGGAAGATCACGTACATATGCGAGATGCAATATAAACAAGTTGTGTACCTATTTATTGGTATTTGTTCACAAGTAGGGTCTTGTACTTGAGGATTGTATTTCTCACATTTCATTTGGTGTTGATGTAACATCTAGTTCCACAAATCACATTTTCATAATACTATTTATTCTTTGAGGACACTTGCGTGCAAGTGATCTGGTTAAACATGGTACACTATGATTATTTGTTTTGATTTATGAGGTTATGCTATGATTGAGTATTGGAACTAGATATGTTATTTATATTTATGTATATCATTGAAATGTATTATGATGAGGTTTTCTGAGTGTGCAGGAAGTGTGACATGATGAGGATGTTGATGGAATCGACATACTTCCTTAGACTATGGATTGATTCAGGGAGTGGATTATTTACTTTGATTATAAGTACTTGTTTTATTTACGCATGTGTTATTATGATGATTCAGTTATGGATTTCATGTATATGAATTATTAATATTATCTTTGTCAGTGGATGTAGGCATGGTGACACTTTCTAATCCAACTCACATATGGAGTAAAGGGGTCATACACATATATCACATGGATTAGGGAGAGGTGTGGCAGTATCTCTATCACAACCTACTAGCACTCCCACCGTGACCTGAAACTGAAGGTTAACGACTACGTTGTTCCTAAGATGTTCATGATGCCATGAGGGTAGACTGAGGTAGTCACTCATGAGAATTTTTGAGGGGTGCATAATAAGGTAAAATCATTAATCCTCACTAAGCCCTTAGTCTCACACAAAGTCGACAAGTGGAGTGTTGACTCCAAGCATCCAACAACTTCCAAACTAAGTCAACGGCGAGTGACACCCTTGGAGCACGAAGGTGCGTATTGAAGGGCATGTCGCATGAATAAATTATGAGTCAATAAAAAAAATCTAGAAGACCTTAAGAAATAAAATGAATACTTAGACTTTGTTAGAATAGAGAATAAAACAAATGTTTAGAACTTATAGAAAAAAGAAATGAATTTTATATTAAATTATGAAAAGGTAATACATGTGCACAATGTGTGCATGAAATTAATAAAAAAAAAAATTAATTAAAGGAAAATATATTCATGAGAGAATGGGTTGTCAACATAGAGTTAGTATCCTAAGTCAATAAAACTCTAAATCCTAAATAAGAGAAGAGTCATAATCAAACTCCAACTGTAAATTAGTTAGGGGACACAATAAAAGAGGAATTGGGGAACTAAGGGACAAACAAGAGGAAATCTATGAACTAATTGAGGAGTGTGAGGGAAAATTCTTAATTTCTAAATTTAAAAAGGGATTTAACTTGTGCAACTTGAGGAAATGGTGACATGTGTTGAGGGTGAATAATCTTTAATTTGTTTATTAAAAATGATCTAATTATGCATGAGCAATTTTCTTATAAAAAGAATGGCGAGGATGAGGGAAACTACCCTATTGCTGAATGAATAATGCTGTTAAAATTTCTATTGACTAAGTTTACTTGTGGGAGTTGGGCTGCAAGCTTGTGCAAGAGGTGGAAGTCTCTCCTTGTGAGGGAAAGCTTGTGCCAGTTTTGGTTTGAGATTCTATGTGTAGTCCCTTTTCTCCTCGAGGAAATAAAGGAAAAGAAGAGCACCCTTAACGTTGGCTGAGAGGTACCGGTAAAGTCGTGGGTTTAGCAGGCTAGAGCAAGGAGAATGTGCACAAGTGTTGAAGTGGAGGATCATCAATACATTTTTCTCTTCTGGTTACAATACTCAATTGTTATAGTAATTGTTAATGAAACAATGATTATTATTATTATGTATGCTTATTCAGTGATTTAATCAAATTATAAATTCTGCATGTACTAGCATTGAAAAAATATATTTTTGTGTGAGTCGAATGAGGAAATGGAAGACTTATTTATGTATCTACATGTGTATTAAAATTCTGCTCAACCCAATGTTGAATTGGATGAGTTAATCTGCATCTACCTGTTCCATTGAAATTCTTCATAGATTTAACGATGAAATGAAGGATTTAATATGTATCTATCAGTGCCTTTGATTTTTGCATAGATAGACCTTAGAAATTTTATATAGATGTATTTTGAAATCGATAACTTATTTATGTTATCCCTTGTTTTGAAATTTTTCATAAATCGACCTTATAAATCTTTATATAAATGGATTTTGAAATCGATAACTTACTTATGTTATTGCTTGTTTTGAAATCTTTATATAGGTTGGTTGTGAAATCAATAATTTATTTCTGTTATCACTTGTTTTGAAATTTTTGCATAGATCGACCTTAGAAATTTATAGAGATTGTTTGTGAAATCGATAATTTATTTCTGTAATCGCCTGGATTGGTGGTAGTATCGATTAGCTATTTTAATGATTGATTATATTTTTTTTAAGAGATAAGTTATGAATGAACCAATGATTTAACCTAATATTTTCTCGTTGTTTTCTTACTAAGATATTGATAATTCGACTCGTAAAAGAGTGAATATCTAAATCTGTCTTATCTTTATTCTTGATAAAAAAAATTAAAAAAATATATATCGAATTCCAACAACATCGAATTGCACACAACAACATTGAATTCTTGCACTTTGACTTCGAAGAATCTCTTATATGTAAAATTTACGAGAAGAATTCAATTCTCGCAGCTAGTTCTTTTTCTTCTTGCTTTTGAAAAAACAAATTTTCTTTGAGATTCGGCTTAGAGGACATTGTATCACTACCACATTTTACGTAGAACATACTTTATTACGCCAAAAGGCGTATACCTATTGACAATGGGCACAATTAATCACCCTTTAATCTAAAATTCTAATCTTATGGCTAACAATTGAAGATGCTGGCATATTCTTAGTCGTACTCTCTAATAAATGGATGAAATATAATGCTCATAACTTCCTTGCATTTCTGAATGCTTTTGTTACCTTGTTTACTTTTTCACATTTACTTAATATGATTAAGAAATTACTTCTCTAACCATTACTTGACAGATAAACTGATTAAGAAAAATTAATATGCATAAAATTTTGCATTGCCACGCTCCTTGAGATTAAGCTTTTGTAGCTTGATGCAGTGGAAACTGGGGGTTGTTTCAACTATCACGGAGACGTTTCAACTAGCATAGCAGTGGCGTTTCAAGAGTTATCTCTATGAATACCATGTGTCATGTATAATCGATTCTGTGTTTCAATTAACTCGTTAAAAGCCCTCAACAATTTCATGTATAATCGATTATGTGTTTCAATTAACTCATTAAAAGCCCTCATCAATTTCATGTATAATTGATTGGCGTTTAGATTTCACCTTAGGTTTTCATGAAAAATAAATATGGTGTTTTACGCGCAGGACAGTTTGATGGAAGCAACGAGACCGCCTTCCCAGTTATAGGATTGAATGGTTCTTCTTTAAAACCTCAGAAAGTTTCCAAACGTGATTATCACCAGATGGCCACAAATCAGATGGCATGAATACAAATCCCATTACTGGGCTTGATTTTTTAATGGTTTCACAATCATCTTTCAGATGGATTGATTTTTTAATGGTTTTCAACTATCACACTTGTGATCGGAATATTTTAATTCACTCATAAAAAGTCTTCTTCAATTAAACATGTAATTATAATATTATTGTTGACTATCATCATTTAAAAATTTAAAAATAATAAGGTAATTTACCTTATAATATTGTGATATCGTGTTAGTACTATAAGTGAATTAAAATATTTATTTTTATTGAATATTTTGTAAGCCATTTTTTTGCACGCCATTCTTTCGGCGTTCACCAGCCACGAATTTTGTGGTTGTGCATATCAAAACCATTGTTAAATTTTAAAATAATATTATTAATATATACATATAAATATATCAATATGTACATAAGATCCTATATTTATTATAAGGATGTTCTATCTTGTAATTGATTATTCCATCGATTATTGTATGATTGATAGTTATTGAATTTAATCATACACCTTAAAGGTTGCATTTACATATTATATAAATTACAAAATAATAGGAAGAGGAATTAAATGATTGATACTTTAATTTACTCATATTATTGATTGGTAATAACATTGTAACTCTTATTAGTCCCTGTCGTAGGCATAGAGGGACTCTAGCGATTGATAAATTGTTGACCTGGTATTAGATTGTGCATTGATCAGAAATATTTTCATATTGTCTATTGTTGGAACAAGGGAAGTGAAAGCATTGATTTTTATATAATAAAAAGTACCATGTTTGTGAATATCTGATTGGACAAAGGATTGGAGGTCTTATTGTCGCCTTCGTTATTCCCAACGTTAAATATGTTGGCATATCCAAAGTATTTGGTAGTATATGGTATTTTTTAATCATATATCCGGATATGCATTGGTCAAAGGTGGATTAATGCTAGCATCAGTTCAAATATTTCCCTTGGCATTTTCTGTTGGGTAGAATACATTCTCTACCATATTACTATGTGTGATTTTTTCTTTATTGTTGTGTGGTTCGAGAGAACAAGCCTGCCACACTGCATATTTTCTTAAATTCTTGCACAGGCCTAAGCCCTTCGACAGTCCTGACAGTCTTAACTGTTTACCTAACAAGTCTGCCAGTCTTAAATGTTTATTGTACAGAAGTGTTGCAATACAATTTCGTTCATGGTCGGCATTGCTACTCGAGTGCTCGATCCTTGTTCACTGCTTCGTTCCATGATTTTGGTTCTTGTTTGATTCAACTTTGCAAATTTGAGGTCCTGCACTTGCAATTCGAGATCTTCATGGTTGTTGGTTGGTTGGTTGTTCTTCAACTTTGCAATTTGTTGGACCTGTTGTTGCGGTTTGCATTTTTTGGGGCTGAGCTCTTGTCATCCTTTGTTGACAGGTAAGTTTCCCTGTTGTTGTTGTTTTTCAATGGTGGGAGTCCCTTCCTCCAAATTCTGGTGCAGACCATCTTTGTCTGTGCCTTTAGTTTATGTTCCTGGAAAGCATGTGTCTTCATATGCCAGTTGACGCATCCATAGATTTTCTAAAAATTGCAATATAGAGGGCTTTACGAAAAGTAGTTGGGAGTTATCAGAAGAGGGAACCATCAGGCGGGGTGTAGCCACAGGATATGCTATTATTGTATGGGTCGAAAAACTATGTCTACCTATTCTCTTTCTACTGAGTAAAGTTATGGTTTTATTTATTTGTGTTATTTCTTCTATTTAGTTTAGTTTTCAGTGTCGGTCTATTTTCTTCTCATTTTCTATGGGGACTAGGGGGATTCAAGTTGAGAAGAAGAAAATTGAAAGATACATACGGGGATTGGTACCCTATTTTGCTTTCCTTTTTTATTTTGGTACCTTTTATTTCTTTCCCCTGCTTTTCTTTGTTTTCATAGAAAGTGAAAGTATGTAGCAAACAGCTTCAAAATGACAGTTGAAAAGACGAAAGAAGTAATATATGTTGAGTCGTATGAAATAGATACACAGTTCATTATACATGACAACATTGACATGATTTTTCATATAAATAGGATTTTTAGATTGGATGCATTCTCTTATATTGTTGGGGATTTCCTTTTCGATACATTCCAGGTTCTATTGCATTTCTGCTATTCATCGATCGAGTTGCATAATGGATTGATAGATTATTTCTTGACCTGTTTTAAAAATGGCGATGTCGAGGCTTTGCAGTCCTATGAATACGAACTGGAATCTGATTTTCTTCGACAGTTGCATGGAATACATGATGTCACTATGTAATTTTCAAGGATGTGGTTGTTTGCATCTCCAGTTCTGCCTGCACCTGAGAGGGGACTTTGGGGAGATACATTTTGTATACAGTGGTTATCTAACTGGCTGAGTATATCAGTTGGCATATGGTCATTGACAAGAAAAACAAGATATATACTATTCAACAAAACTGCATCTAACAATCCGTATTGCATATTGTACCATGATGCCAATGCTCTCAGTGGCCATTATGAACCACTATTGTACAGAAAAATTTCCATATGAAATATAGAAGGTCCTCGTATTTACTTGTCCATTATTTTAAAAGACCTTCAATCGCAATGGAAACGGATTTTACATGGCATAGATTGCCATGGTTTGCAGCTGGCAACAAATGTTGTGTCTAGCTGTGGAGATAGTCTATTCAATGCAATTTTTTGTTTGGTGGTAGCGGATTTCGATGTTCATTCACTACGGATTTATGCTATACAGTCCTTTTGAAATACAATTATAGGAAGTAGCCAAAAGGCTTTTAGGTGTTTGCATCAACACCTTTGCCCGTATCTCGTAGAACATATGTCGACAATTGGAAGTTGGTAGGAATACCTTGTGAACATGGCGCTTCCATATGAAAAAGGGAATATGGAGTGTTAATCCCTAATATTGGCTCATTACCCCTTAATTGGGGCATATTATATTAGTAATTTTATTTTATTTATGCCGGCTTTAGGCCATTAATTGTAATTATACCTCCTAGTCTCTTATATGTATACCAAGGAGACATTTTCATTTTAAATCATCTTGTACTTGAACATTTAAGTGGGGTAAAATGAGGTTTCCCCCTCGAAGAGGCTTATGATCTGAAATTATCTCTTTTTTAAGGTGTTGATTACTTTTTCTGAGGTTTTTCTATGTTATATTGATATTTGGTTCATAACATATGGTATCAGAGCTCAAGGTCATGGGGTTTCGCTGCTATATCTGAGACACCTTGGCATTTTCGCTGTAACTTTTTTTCTACAATGTTTCAGAAGGAACGGCTTGGAGGATATTTATTAGATGGATCAAAGTATGCTGGGTTCACAATTTAGCTCCTGAGTCCTTACAATTTTAGAGATACAGCCTGTACAAGATAGGGTTCTGGAATCATCCTGAACTGAGTCATTGCGGAATTTTCACTATAAACTTGTTTATGTAACATTTCAGAACCTGAACTCTAAATGCTATTTACAAAAATTACTAAGGTATCTATGGTAAAAATTTCAGCTTCTGGGTCATCTTAAATTTGTAGATACACCCTGTGTAAGATAGGGTATCTGACTAGTCCTATTGACTAGTCTCAAGAAGGTGTTCCATGTAAAACAATCATAACTTATTTCTAGAGTATCCAAATTGAGTGGGACTAGTTTCATTAGATCATGGATAGTCTATAGTATTTCTGGTGCGAGTTTCAGAATTTTATATCAATTATTTTGTGTGGGGCATGCTATACAAGTGAGATCTCCTGGAAAGGCCGAAAATCGACAAGTTGTGGGGAAGTTACCATAAATTCCACTTGGCACATCCAATTTTGATCAGACCTGTGGCATTGTAGAGAAGAAATATCAGAGAACTACATAAAAGAAAGTTTCATACCCAGAAGAGCCGAAACTTGGGAGATACAACAGAAGAAATATTGTCTAGCAGAACCATCTCAAAATCAAGGTTCAAAAGTGATACTTGGCCAACATGCCACCAAAAAAGGGAACTTCTACACCAAATAAGCCTCCAGAAAATCCTACTTGGACTCTTGATGAAGGTAAACAAATGCGTATGGACATAAATGAACTACAAAAGAAGATGGATTCAATCGAAGCTAAGTTGGATACTAAGATGGATTTAATGGAAGCTAAGTTGGATACTAAGATGGATGGCTTAAAAGGGGAGATCATGGAAGTATTGAAAAAATTTGTAACAGAGAAGACACCTGAAAGTGAAAATGCATCCCATGAAATTCATGATGAGGACACAAGGAAAGTGAATCAAGAATGGAGAAACTCCAACTTTGGTTTGAAGACCAACCACGTTCCTAAGATTGATATGTGGAAGTTTGACGGCAAGGACCCAATCACATGGATACTTCAGATGGAGCAATTCTTTGATCTCCATAATATGCCACATACACAAAAGGTATGAATTGATTCTTTATATTTAGAACCTAATCAATTTGTATGGTATCGATGGTTTTGTTCTCGCAAATCACTTGTCACTTGGACAATTTTCACAGAAGAAATGATAGCACACTATGAGGATACAAGGAGAAATACCTTCTTTATCCAATTGATAAATCTCAAGCAAAAGGGTTCAGTTACCGATAACATTGAGAACTTCCAAAGATTGAATATAAAGATAACCGATATTCCAGATGAGCACTTGATTGATGTATTCATAGGAACTTTAAAGGATAACATTCAACATGAGGTTCTCCTTTGGGAGACCAAATCATTGGAGAATGCATTTAAGGTGGCAAGAAATGTTGAAAGTAAAAATATGGCTATGGCTACTAGAAGGACCAATCCTAACATCTGTAGAGAGAACAATGTTCCTTCTTCTAAAACACCTCAACCTACAAGGTTGACACCTCAACAATTGGAGGAAAGAAAAGCAAAAGTTTTATGCTTTAATTCTAACAGCAAGTATAGTAAGGGACATAAGTGTGGTGAGAAGAAATTATTCTACATAGATTGTGAAGAGGGAGAAGAACAAGAACAAGAACCATCTCAAGATGAAAACGTAGAAGAAATTTCATCTGAAGAGTTGACTCCCACGATATCGTGTAATGCATTGGTTAGAATTAGCACTCCTCAAACCCTCAAGATCAAAGGATACATCAAAAAGAAAAAGGTAATACTCCTAATTGATTCTGGCAGTACTCATAATTTCATTCACTATAAATTAGCCAAAGATCTCAATTGCTTTGTATATCTAGCACCAGAGTTTCAAGTAATGATTGTAGATGGAGGAACTATCAATTGGTCAGGAAAATGCAATCAGATCAATCTTATTATGGGGGAATACGTAATGAATAGTCCAATGATTGTTATACCCATGGGTGGTGTAGATGTTGTACTAGGAATCCAATGGTTACAATCATTAGGAACAGTTGCTTTTAATTTTCAAGAAATTTTCATGAAATTTTCATTGGAAGGAAAAGAAATTGAGTTAAGAGGTATCACAGGGAAACCCAGTAAGGTGATAAGCTCTAACGGCATGACAAAATTATTGAAAAAGGGGCATCAAGGTGTTATTGCACAACTATGCTCACTA
>ML781228.1:1853957-1867842 GCA_009831015.1 Picea engelmannii
CCGCGCCCAGTGAGAAGTTAGGGCGCGGGTTTCTTGTTTTGAGTGGTTTTTGAGGAGTTACTCAGCATGGCTTTGGCTAGGAAGAGGCATGAGTTGGCCTGATGCCAGGTAAACCTGTATGGTGCATTTTAGGGTTATAACAACGTACAGTCCACATATCACAAGGACTAACACTTGATAATGTTGCATTTTAGCCTGCTGGAATTCGAATACATGGACTTGTATACACAGCATTGTCCCATGTCAGAAGCATAGAATCATTGTATTTACTAAGTCCTCTCACAAAAGATAACTTCAAAGTGAAACAGAAAGTTGATATTGAAATGGAACGACTCGGGACCACCGCAAAATGGCAAGTGCATTATGATTACCAATCCATACAAACAAATTCATCTGTATCAATTCTCTCACTTAACACACGCAACTTAAATGCACACATGGATGATATACTAAATGACTATGATATAATGCAATCTGATATTCTGTGCTTGTAGGAAACACACATGACATTATGCATGCAAAACAAACAAATCCCAAATCACAATTGCATATCAAGTTACATTACACATGGGGTGATGATACTAGTGAAAAAACATGTACCAATTTTGGACCATATACATATCGAAGAAAAGAATGTTGAACTGGTGCTTGCAAAAAAAAAATTCCATGAAACAAAAGTTGTAATACTGAATCTGTATGTTGCTCCCCATTCAACATTCTCCAACATAGTGCACGTTATTTCCAATGCATTGGGTCATTTCCATCTGAATGGCCCCATTGTACTTGTAGGAGACTTCAATATTGGCACACTATAAAATATCGGTAGAACAAAAGAATTGGAAAACTACATGTGCAAATACAGTCTCCACTTTTTTTTGAACAACACAGGCCATCTTCAAAACAAACTTATTGACCATATCTGGTCCAATGTGCCCATTCTTGAATACAGTATATTTGTCTTAGACACATATTGGTTTGATCACGATACAATTGGTATTGCACTTGAATTATGACATATACATCAAACTTATTGCAAACTCATATTTCTATGTTTCAAAGCATATCTTTATCCCTGATTTGTACACATATCGTTTTGGTGAGCATACAAATGGTCTTCGACTCCTATTATAAAATATACATTGTGCCAAAAGAAAAAAGAAAAAAGGTACATCCTCCCAAACTATTTCTGACTCTATTCATCTTATTCTATTTTCTTTTTTGTATGTGTACATAGTAGTTACTTTTTCTTAGCATCTGAACTTATGTTCATATTCCTTTTGTTTTATGCTTTTGTTGATACCAACAGTCAGGAAAACTAGACAATGCAAAGAACTCCTACCCAGAGATGTATACAAATCCATGCAAAGGTGCATTGTTTTTCTACCCGTGTTCCATAGTAAACAGATCTTTGTTTACTTCTCTGTATTTTTCAAACTTGTTTGCAGCTATGTTTTATTTTATTTTATTTTTTTACACCTAGAGGTCGCTACCCTGCACGTCCGCCATCCAACATAAATGCAATGTTGAGTCAGCTAGCTCGCAAGTCCACTTGTCAATTTGTATATCTCCCAACTATGAGTGCTATTTGTAGGACATGGAACATTAGAGGCATAATATATAGCCCACAAGTGCAGGATCCAAATAAGTGGCTAATTATGGAATAAGGTTCTGGGAGCCTGCCAACCCTGGAGTCTATCAATTTGTATATCGCGAAAATCAATAGAAGTAAAATGTTCAACCAGCCATTTCGCAAACCTGCTTGTCAATTGAGAAATGTTGAGGCAGACAGCCCACAAATATGCTTGTCAATTTATTATCATAAACTACTTGTAAGGGACCGAACAATAGAGGCTCGTTTTTAACCTTGCCATCCCGAGAACCCACGCTCCAGAAACTGTACATGGTCTATAAAATCTCAGCCACCCCGCAAGTCCGCTTGTCAATTTGTATATCGTGGAACTATATATGTTATTTGTAGAACATGAAACAATATAGGCCTATTTTTTTATCCCTCCCGCCCGAGAACCCACAAGTATGAAATGCGATATCGGTACATGGTCTATAAAATCTCATGTCCATACTTTATGAAGGTACATATTTACTTTTTCCTCGTTTCTACACACATTGATCTGGTAACCACAGAGTTGGTGTTGCACATGAATTATGAAATATGCACTGGGAGTCACACGGAGCCCATTGGTTTTCTTAGGCAATTTTGAGCCTGCCAGCCCGAGAACCTAATTTCTATATGGCAGAAATTAGCCCAATGTACATCTCGCAAGTCTGTCATCCAAATAATTGGCTAGCTATGGAATAAGGGATCTGTGCATATTTGGTATGTATTCCTTGTTTCGGGGAGCTCTCCATCCCTGGAGTAGAATGTTGAGTTGGCCAGCCCGCAAATCTGCTTGTGAATTTATTATCATAAGTTATTTCTAAGGCACCGAACAATAGAGCCCTGTTTTTACCCCACCAGCCTGAGAACCCGCGATCCAAAAACTGTAGATGGTCTATAAAATGTCATCCACCCCAGAATTTTGCTTTTCTATTTGTATATCGCGGAATTATGTGTGTTATTTGTAGAACACCGAACAATAGAGGCCTTTTTTTTAGCCTGCCCACCCCAAAACCCGCGATCTCGAAAGAGGCCAAGTATGGAATGCCATATCCGTAGTTGGTGTTCCACATGAATTATGAAATATGCACTGGGATTCGGCCCGATTTCACCATGCACTTTCAGACTTGGCCATTCCTTCCTTGCTTGGTATTCTCCATGCTCGTCACCTTCGCACGTGTGCATAATAAGAAATAGTGTTTATATGTGTGTGTGTGTGTGTGTGTGTGTGTGTTCTTTCTAAATCTTTAATGCTAATAGGTCATCGTGCAGGCACCCTCTAAGTTGTCATTGATGCATGCAAGGCTCAAGAAGTTCTGCCATCAACGCAATTTTTGCGAAGGCTTTTCTTATCCCTTCCCAATCTTAATTTGAAATTCCATGGAATGTCATTCGCATGCCGCCAGCTTGCTTCCTCCACGAAACCTCCAATATCTTCCTAGTATTAATTTCAAATACCATGGAATGTAATTTGCACGCCGCCATCTTGGTTCATTCACGAAACCTTCAATCCTTAAATGTTCTTCGTCGTAACCGCCACCTTTGCACTTCTTAGTATGCAATAATTAATCTTTACTTCTAACAGGTCATCATACATCATGCATAGATATTGTCATTAATGAGGAGATTTTCCATTCGCATGCATTGAAGCAATGTTTTTGAGGGGTTATATTGTCCCCTCCATTTCTTCATTTCAAGCAGTGTCTAGAGCAAACCAATGTTTCCATAAACTACTAGCAGCATCTCCACAACAGTTTTGTAGAGATACAGTCAACATCTTCCTCACCAGCTTCCTGAAGAAGGGAAAAAGAATTGTAGGGGAGGCGGAGCAGCCAGAAATTTACAATGAAAACATGGATCTTGACGTTGATCTGGAAACCATATTTTGCAACCTTGATCAGCCCGGAGACACAGTTCAGCATGCCTTCTCAATGGACATGGTTGATACTGAAATTTTTTATGAAGATGAATCCTTTTTTATTCCAGAGTGTTGTTTTTGAAACCAAATCAAAAAAAATAATTATTGAAAAAAGAGATGTAAAAAATAAGAAAAGAAAACATCGTTCAAAACTTCACCTTGCCAATATGTAGGCGTCCAAAATATCTCAACTTCACATAGAAACCGGATATTCTCTTCATGATTCCATTGGATTTCTCGAAGCCGAAAATTCCAGACTAAAGAACCGGATTAAGGAATTAGAGGAATATTTGTTTCCTATTCCATTACTTGCCAGTTCTTTGGAAATAGCCATGCATGTGACTACGTGCACCCCTGCAATAAATCTGAAAGGGTCCTCCAGCTTCCTCGCATCCTATAGAGGATATGTGGAGAAAAATATCAACAAGAGACTGGAACTCATTACTAAGGCCTGAGAAACATCACATAATATGGATTCCCTGGAGAGCAGGGCACATAACTTGCTCGTACTTCTACATACGGATTTAAAAAAAGAATAAACTTTCTATGTGCACATGGTCATTCCTTTTGCCTTTCATGTCAACAACATGCCAGAGACAAGAAGAATACAACATGATCTCCCATCCAATAAATGTCTCACTCAATTAGAAACATGTTGGAAAGAGAAAGTGAAGAACTTGTATGTCATCATCCAATCATGTGAGAAAGCAATATCAAAGAAAGAAACATTATTCACAAAGCTCATCAAAATAGACTTAGCAGGGAAGACAAAGACAAACGGATTCCAGGACCCTAGCTTAATCCTCAACTCATTGGCGTTAACCAAACAAGATTTCAATAAACAAGTTGATAATTTGAAGGCCTTGTCTTTAGAATATTTTTACAGGATTGTTGAATATCATGAAGAAGAGATGCGCAACTGGATAGTTTGGTATTCGGTACAGAATGGAGACATTCACAAAGATCTGTGTAAACTTTCAATTGATCTAAGCGAATTAGAAAATGAAGTTTTCAGCATTAAAATCTGCAATGACATCAACGTCGCCCCCTTGAGAAGCTATATTGAAGAGAACTTGAAGTGGATCACTGACGGAATCCAACAGGGAAATGCATAAATCATGTGTTTATCAATCCAGTTATTTAAGAGAGCCACCCAGAAAAAACAACAGGGAAAGGTGTGACAAAGAAAACACCAAAATTACATATATGTACCATCCCTGTAAGTGTATAGTGATAGTTATTTGTTTATCAATCCAGTTATTCCAACTTTTCTAAATAGATATCTATACCCAAAAACTGATCTTCCCATTTCTACTTTTCAGGAATTACATTCTACCATGTCCAATTTCTTTCCAGAGTCCTATTTCTTGTACATATTTATGTTATGGTATGCGAGAGCCCCAATCCCAGTCTATATGACAAACGCATTTACATTTCCAGGGATATGTAGCAAACTATTATTTTTTTCATATATTCCAAATAAAACTATTCTTTTGTCTCCTATATTTATGTGTTCCTAGATTTTTATCTTCAGCTATCTGTGAAGTCATTCGGTTTATTTTATCTCAATTGTATTTTTTTCCTATGCATAGTTTCTCCGACCTGGCATTTTGAAAATAAAGTATGACATAAATCACTCACTCAAATTTCAAATACCATATTTCACACACACACACACACACACACACACACACACATGTGTGTGTGTGTGTGTGTGTGTGTGTGTGTGTGTGTTTCTTTAAATTTCTAGGAATATGTAACACGTTTCATTATTTTTTATATAAATGTCATAAAATTGTGTTCACTACTTTTTTTGTACTCGAGCATATATGGAGAGTATGTCATTTCTTGCATATTTACCACCTGTCCTTCATGATTTTGCCACAAAGTCCCTTAAAATTAAAATAGTCTGCAACTTTGCTTGTCAATTTGTATATCACAGAACTGTGGGTGGTCTTTGTAGGCCATGGAACAATAGACGCCCAATTTTCATCCTGCCAACTCGACAACCCGCGATCCAAAAAATGTCTAAGTATGGAATCAGGGTTGCGGGCAAGTGTGGAATGAGGCCTCCATGCATGCTCTATAAAATCTCATCCCCATACTTTATAAAAGTACATATTTTGTATGTATAAAAGTAAATATCTACTTTAAAAAATTGTGTATTTTCTATGTATAATTTATTGATACATTTCAATTTTTTGTATCCACGAGCCCCTATTTTAAACAAAACTATTTCAGGAATGTTATTTATTTAGTCCTTTTGTCCACTGCCCTATGTAACAGACATCGGTACTATTTTTTGTGCTTTGTCCACCACTACATGTAAAACCTATGCAAACAAAACTAATTCACGAATGCTAAATTTTTGGGACACAAGCCCCTTAAAATTCAAATAGTCCGCAGGTCCCATTATCAATTTGTATATCATGGAACTCTCGGTGCTATTTGTAGGACATGGAACAACAGAAGCCCAATTTTCAGGTCCCCACCCCAAGAACCCGCGATCCAAAAACTGGCTAAGTATGAAAAGAGGGTTTCGTCCATGCTCTAATTCGGGAATGCTACTTTTTTTCCCGCTTTTATGTGTTCCTATATTTTTATCTTCAGTTATGCTAAATGTGAAGTCATTCTGTTTATTTTATCTCAATTCTCTTTTTCCTGATGCATATTTTCTCCTACCTGGTAATTTTCAAAATTAAGTATGACATAAATAACTCACTCAAATTTGAGATATCATATTTCACACACACACACACACACACACACACACACACACATATATGTTTCTTTAAATTTCTAGGAATATGTAACACATTTTATTATTTCTTTATATAAATGTCATAACATTGTGTTCACTACTTTCTTTCTACTCAAACGTATAGAGAGTATGCCATTTATTGCATCTTTACCACATGTCCCTCATACTGTTCGGCACTAAGGCCCTTAAAATAAAAATAGTTTGCAATCCCACTTGTGAATTTCTATATCACATAACTCTGGCTTCTCTTTCTAGACCATGGAACAACAGAAGCCCAATTTCCATCCCGACAGCTCGAGAACTCGCAATCCAAAAACTGCCTAACTATGCAATCAGGTCTCCATGCAAATATGGAATGAGGGATCCATCCTTGATCTATAAAATCTCATCCCCATACTTTATAAAAGTACCTATTTCGCATGTATAAAACTAAATATCTACTTTAAAAAATTGTGTATTTCTATGAATAGTTTATGTCCTCCAGGAACCTATAATTTCATAAATTTCAAATTGTTGTGTCGAGGATCCCCTATTTTAATGAAAACTTATTCGGGAATTCTATTTATTTGGTCCTTTTGTCGACCGCCCTATGTAACATACATTGGTACTATACTTTTTTTTCTTTCTGTCCATCAACGTATGTAAAACCTATGTAAAGAAAAGTAATTCGTGAATGCTAAATTTTTTGGACAAGAGCCCCTTAGAATTTAAATAGCCCGCAAGTCCGATTGTCAATTTGTATATCGTGGAACTCCCGGTTCTATTTGTAGGACACAGAACAAAAAAATCCTGATTTACAGGTCCCCATCCTAAGAACCCGCTATCCAAAAACTGCCTAAGTCGAGAACCTGTGATCCCAAACCTAGCTAAGTCAAGAACCCACTCGTTTAAAGGAAACTAATTCAACATTGCTATTTTTTTCATACTTTTGTCCACCAGCCTATGTAACAGATGTCTGTACTATTTTTTTTGTTTTTTTGTCCACCGGCATATGTAAAAAGGAAAACTAATTCAGCAATGCCAAACTTGTTTTATTTAATTATAAATGATTTTATTCATAGAAAGATAAGTTATTGAGTTTATTATTTCAATTTTTTTATATGACACAAGCCCCTTCAAATTCAAATAGTCTGTAAGTCTAATTTTCAGTTTGTATATCGCGGAACTATCAATGCTTTTTGTAGACCACGGAAGAACAGAAGCCCAATTTTCAGCCCAACATCCCAAGAACCCGCCATCCAAAAACTGACTAACTATGGAATGAGGCCTCCGCTTTGTAAAATTACATATTATGTATGTATAGATTATGTTGTCCACAAACCTTTCATTTCATAAACTTGAATTTCTATTCTGTCCACCATCCCTTCTTTTAAAGAAAACTAAGTCAAGAATGCTAATTTTTTCCTGTTTTTTATCAACAAACCTATGTAACAGACATTACCACTATTTTTTACAATTCAAATACTTCGAACACTGCTTTTCAATTTGTATATCGTGGAACTCTAGGTATTCTTTGTAGGCCACGGAACAACAGAAGCCCATTTTTCAGCCCGCCAGCCCGCAATGAAAAACTGGCTAAGTATGAATTCAGGGCTTCGTGCATGCTCTATAAAATCTTATCCCCGTACTCTATAAAAGTACATATTTCATATATATATAAGTAAGTATCTTCTTTCTAGATAAGCCAATGTGTCTGTAAAACATATGTAAAGAATACTTTTTCGGGAATGCTAAATTTTTTGGACACGATATTCCGAACTTTGCTTCTCAATTTGTATATCGCGGAACTTTGGGTATTCTTTGTAGGACACAGAACAATAGAGGCCCATTTTTCAGGCCGTCGGCCCGAGAACCCGCCATCCAAAAATAGACTAAGTATTGAATGAGGCCTCTGCTTTGTAAAATTACATATTTTGTATGTATAAAATATGTTGTCCAGGAACCTTTCATTTCATAAATTTCAACTTCTATTATGTCCACGATCCCTTCTTTTAAAGAAAATTAAATCACCTATGCTAATTTTTTTCCTGTTTTTTGTCAACAAACCTATGTAACAGACATTACCACTATTTTTTCCGGTTTTTTCCCATGTAACAAGGTACTTCAACTTCCTGCCCACGTGTCTGTAATCCGTCGCATTTATTCCCTTTCCCGCGGATGGGGTGCTAGTAGAGCACATGCATCGAGCGGAGCAACCACGAGCGATCCTTCATGGTGTTGGCGACCTGACGAACGCGTGCCACTCCCTCCCACCTGCCTTATGAATTTAAGTTTAGCTTGACCGAGGCATCTTTCCATTACTCTCAGTGCACCCTGCTCTGTCTTTTCATCCTTTTGACAGACCACCACCCTTGTTGGGCCTTTACTCTGCACGTGCAGCCATTTATGGAACCTCACCAGCTCCCCGGCCTATTTCAATTGCTCCAGTGGCTCCAGATGGCTCATTCTTTCCTGGTTTTTCTTCTCAAAGCTTAGCCTCCTGCCCAGCCTTTCCCTGCTCAGCTCTTTTCCTCTCCTGCTCTGTTCCTGGTGCATTTTTTCTCTCCCACTCTCCCGTATATGCCCTGGCTATGAGGGAAGTTGAAACGTAGGTCAGTCTGCCAGACAAACTGACCCCTCCTAGTCCTCCATCCCCCATCTGCTCCCTCCCTGTTATCCTCCTCCTCTTCAACCACCTCGTCCTCCTCCCTGGCTCAGTCGACTCACATTCCTGATCCTCTCCCGTCACTTGTCGCATCCCTTGCCAACAGAATGGAGGAGCTATATTTCTCAAGGGCCTCACTAGACTACAACCCAGGACCTTTAGGAAATTCGGCATCTGTTTCACACCCAGGCCCTTTAGCTCCTCCCAACTCTCCGGCCACCCAGTCGCTTCAGGACCAACCTCACGACACCCAATTTCAGATGGATGGTCTGGAAGCCAATCAAAATTCACAATGGCAACCCTAATCTCAAGCTGGTTCCAACGTTGACCCAGAATACGACTGGCAAACAAGCCTTACATTGGTGTAAAACTTGGTATTCGACCTGCATCACGAAATGGAAGACCTTCGGTTCCGCCTAGAGACCGTGGATGCCAAAGCCTCTAAACTATTGTTTCTCTACGCATTACAAGGTTCTCATCACCTCCCAGGAGATGCACCCCAAATAGCAACAGCCCAACCAGCACCAACCTCGGCACCAGTGTTGGCACTAGAAACTTTGGTCCACGTGCAGAAGCATACTGCGAGGAGTAGAGGCTACCATCACCGATGGAGGATTCCATGCAACTAGACAATACACCAATCGAGGAATATCTGCCTCCTCCTAGGGACACGACGTTTGGAGCCTTCTACATGCCCGCGTCGCCGCACTACAGCCCATACTGGTGATATGTCTGTTGTTTTTCTCTGTTGTTTTGTCATATGCATGACAACCTTTCATGCATTTCTCCATATTTGTTACAGTTATGTTGTCTACATTTTCCTCAATTGTAACGACCACCCTTAGGGGCCACAATTTTGAACTCTTTTTGCGTCAGTAACAGTCTACACTTCAATTATGAAGTGGTTCGGCTGGTGTTGGCAGCGATTATGTGATTATTATTTTTATAAGCTACCTACACAGGGTCTATGAAATTTTATTACTCTTTATGAGCATTTATCTAAACGACAGTTGTAAATCACCACATTTTGCCTATCATATATTCATTCTTCATTTTCATGACTGAAAGCATGAAAACTTGCAACTATCGTTACTATTATGTTTTAAAATTTCATTGAAAGCATATGGTTTATTACAGAATTGTGATTTCTTGCTATGAGCATGTTGCTCTCCTTGTTTGTGACCCTTTCTATTCTAAGCATGCCTAAGAGATTTATGGTTATATGAACGAAATACCCCCACCATTTGATATTCAATTTCTTTTGTATGGATTTTGGTTTGATTTTTTATCATATTTCTTTCATGAAACTTTTGACTATTCGATTTTTGTAAACCTACCTAACTTTGCAATCAAACTATGATGTGCACACTATGTTTTCAAAGTACTCTAGTCCTAGCATGTACCCAATGCCAAGGTGGCATAGAATGTATAGTATGTCATTACTCCTTAGCATGGTCTCGGGTTTCACAAAACTCTTCACACGTGTTTTGATTAAACACCTTGCCCATCGTTTGAATCACCACAGCATGTATTGATAAGGCTCGGGGCTATGGATCTGTTTCATTTTTGCAAACCCTACCTATGTGTTGTGCATTAATCACCCATTCGTTCGGTATGGCTCTAGTGGTAAGGGTCAAACCGAATGGCATCCAAACCCTGCTCTCATATGATAATGCTAGGGAATATTTGGAAAGGAATGGTTGGCATATTTTCATCGAAAAGTTTCAGGGTTTTAATGTTCAGGTCACCCAAGAGTTTGCCTTAACCTTTAATGGTTGTAGGGAAAAAATCGATGATGTGCAATTGGAAGTAACAGAAGAGTTCCTAAGTCAAGCCACGGGATTTCCAGTGGTTGGTCAGAAATGGTTCAAAAAAGTGGAGGAAGTCCCTTG
Source organism: Picea engelmannii (assembly GCA_009831015.1). Classification (NCBI taxonomy): domain Eukaryota; kingdom Viridiplantae; phylum Streptophyta; class Pinopsida; order Pinales; family Pinaceae; genus Picea; species Picea engelmannii. Next base: position 1,864,788 of record ML781228.1, read on the forward strand.
GACTTTACTGTTTACCTCACGAAAAATAACCAGTTGTGATCGAGGTATGCCAATTTCATTTTTGAAACCTAGGTGGCATGATTTACTTGTTGTAGTGAAGCAATTCATCACATGTGAGGGACGATTCAGACTTGTTTTCCTATATCATTTACGCCTGCTTATGATTTTTATTGGTTTTCTGTTGAATATGCCTTATTACCTACTCATAAGTCTGTATAAAATGTGGAAAAGATTTAGGAAACAGAGGTCATATTCAAGTCTTTTTCACCATGGCCTCATTAAAATCATCCTCATGCACCAGTTAAAGTCACAAAATGACTGTTGGGATTCGTTCATTGCACGAAATGGTTTTGGCAACCCTGAGTTGGGAGAAGTAGATAAGTCAGTCATTGAGGAAACCCTTATGAACCCAATGGCCTCTCCCCCACCTCTCTAGGCTTGTGATTTTTCCACTAACAATGAACCCTCAAGCTACCCTAAGGACATTCAACAGGACAGTTGACCGGTCACACATCCAAAGTATTGTACTAAAACTGTGAAGAAACCTACAGAAAAGAAGTTAAAGGCAGTGTTGATGTCAATTTCAAAAACAAAAGAGCTAGTCAGTTAATTTCTCAAAGTGTTCGAAATAAAACAAAACCCCGTGCAGACACGATCAACATGATTTAAGTAAGCGAAGGCTCAGACTTAGAAATTGACAATTTCCTTGCTGAAGAGGACCCCGTGTCATTCAGGCTATACCTTGACCGACCCTATAACTATGTTGATAATCTACCTCCTTGTTTGAAAAATAACCCAGAATTCCCTGGTATCCAGCACTGTGATAAATCTACCATCCGCATGGAGAATTCTCTAACCCATAATGTTGTTCGTTCTAATGAAAACTCCTTACATTCACAATGTGATGTGTGCCAATCTTGGATCGACAGATACTATAACAATGTCCCACTTCTAAATTCATGAATCAAGTCTTTAAGAGACCAAGTTGATATGTTGACAAACGAAAACAACAGACTTGAATCCATCATCCAAGGGAAGGAGAAGCATTTGAAAACTACAAGTCATGTGATTTTCAAAAACGTAGAGGCAGCTACAGCCATCGTTAATTCCAAAGTTTCTTGACATGATTTGGTTTTATGATTAGAGGTATGATTTTGTTAGCATGATTATTGTCATTCTTAAGTTAGGATATTTGTTTTGATTGAATAAACTATATTTATTATTAAGATTAGGTTGTTTTGTTTATTCAATAAAATAAGATTGCATTTCCTATTATAACTAGCTACACAATCGCAAGATTTTGTAGCTAGTTAAGAAAATTTGAATTGTTTGATTTGATGACAGAAAACGTATCTATGATCTTATTATTTTCTTTTGTTTTCAGGATAATTAAGGAGCCCATGATTTCAAAGATGATATGAGACACTTTTTGAGATCTCCCAGCCATATCAATTTTGTATTTTGAGTAAACAGAATTAGATTGTTGGTAGTTTTTTGATATCTAGTGAAATCAAGGTGGTTGCATCCCCCTTTATTTTTTGAAACCAATTTGATCTTATCAACAGGAAACAGTTATGTTTCTTGAAACCTATATAAACATATCATTTTGTAAACATTCATCATCTCAGCCTGGGGCAAGAGTATGGGCGTTTTTATCGCAAACTTGAATGGAACAGAATGCACGTTACAGCTTTAGCTTTTCTGTATGATGTTTTGATTCAGGTTATGTTTATATTGATTTGATAATAGATGGTGATTGCTTTAGTCTTCGTGATTTATTATCATTTGACATGATCCATTTTATATGCTACCCATATCTTATGTTTCAGATACAATATATACACAGTGATCATTTATCCAATTTAAATTCAAAGATTCGTCTATAATTTATGTTGAATGTCTACATGCAAGTTCTTACAGGAAGATTTGTCTCATCGTAATTACTTGTAAATCATTAGATCACTGTAATTGTGTCATTTTTACGCTCTGTTATCAAAAATCAATCTCCAGCGCATTGTTTCACTTTTGTTTGGAACAACATTACGATCTGTTGCAGGTTTACTTCCCGGATAAGCTGGCTGGATATTCCCTATTGAACAGACATTGGATGCGTTAATAGGTTAGTCTGTTATTTTATTTCGTTTGTTTGTTTATTTTATAAGTTATATATATATATGGTATGATTTCCATTACCTATAATTTTCTGTTCGATTAAGTAGTTTAATATTCAATTTCATGAATGTATTCATCCAAGAAAATAAACCAAAAAATTAAATAGTATTTTCACTTTTCTTTATTATTGTTGTTAAAGTAACTAATTTACATTTGATTTTTACGAGTTTAGATTAAAACTCATGTGTTGTACAGATTGTATATAAAGATATTGATCATATTTCGGTTAAATAAATTGTACATATATATATTTAAATGTACTTATAGATTTTAGTAATTGTTATTTATTAGATTATTGTTTTTCCTTTAGTTATTTTTTGCTTTCTTTGTGACTTAGATCAGCCAATGGAGCCACAAAACCCATCGGAGTGAATTAATCCAAACGGCTTGGGTTAATTAGACAACCCCAGACCATATTCACTCCTCCAGTTGATGAGCAGTCAATTTCTCCTGTCAACAGATGGTTGAGTTGGTTTCCCCTTGGGGTAGCTCAGTATCTATAGTTTTGCTATTCCCAATGTACTATATGGAAACATATCCAAACTTTTTCTCGTAGACAATATTTTTTAATCATATATTTTTCCTCTATATTGCTTGAAGGTCGATTAATGCTAACATTAGTTGGAATGTTTTTATTAGCATTTTCTGCTAGCCGAATATATCCATAAGTTTTTATATGTACTAAGCATATTGAAATGTTTTGATATCCAAGCTTTGTAGTGATTGAGAATTCCAAAGTTTATAGTGTTGGAAGATTGGTTGTTGTCATTGATGTCAACCCTAGTCATGGGTTTTGGACCAGAAGATTGATGAAGTTATTTGGACATGAAGGAAAATGAAAATGAAGATACAACACCCATGGATGGATAGTATACATCATGCT
>ML781228.1:1881143-1891724 GCA_009831015.1 Picea engelmannii
CCCCCCCCCCCCCCCCCCCCCCACCCCACACACACACAATGAACACTGAGGTGACACGTGTCCTGGGTGACTTTAGTAGGCGGAAAGGTAAAAATTAAAGTTTTTTATTTTAATTTAATTAATCTTTCGCCATTTTTAAGCCGATGCATGTTCATTTTTAATTTTAAAAGCAGTCAAGGGGAAAATTGTTGGTTTATTTGGTTTTACAAATAATTCGAGCATCTGGTTAAATTCTCTAGTGAGTTCCATTTTTCATCTCCATTTCAACCTGAGTCCTTTCCCAACCAAATGTATGTACAGGTAATTCGAACTCCCTTAACTCTTTCACTTTTCATTATTTAAAATTGAATCCTCTCAACCCACTAAAAATAAGAAAACATTAATTGTCGAGGAAGAGGATTTAGTGGATAAAGACAAGGATATTTTTGACCCAGTCCTATCATTTTATCCTTTTCAATTCCACCAGCAGGATACCCAAAACTTTAGAGATTTGGTCGACCATTATAATGCTCGTGGATCTGATTTTGCAAAATTTTTGGTACCCAAGTATATCATTTTCCCGAGTTTGTGGTCTAGTGCACCTCAAACTATATCCCCTACAAGAGAACCATAATTTCAAAAAATGGGACTATGCTCATTGAACTAATTGCTCAATCCATTACAGAAATGTTAAGGTGGCCATTAGAACCCGACAATAAAACTTTGAATGAATTTTTATGGGCTAAATATTTTAGAGAGTTAAACCCACAGGATAGAGCTACCCTTTTGTAGAACTATCTATGCAAAACCCTTGATGATGTTTTAAGCTATGTTACTCTTGAAACAAGATTGTTTCCTAAAATTCCAAGACAAATTATTTCCATGATTTTTGTAATTTTAGGGAAGAAGAATGACAATTTGGTTGATGATTTTATATTCAGGTGTATGGTATCATTTTGTCCAATTACAGCCAAAACCATGACCAAATTCAATTATGCCCAATTCTTAGATGAACAAATCCATTATCAGATAGCAAAGTTTGATTCCCTCGGGAGCTTCATATATCAATGTTACATTGTCCATCTCTTATTATTCTCTCAAGCCATTTATTTTTCACACTTAGGACTAGAAATTGAGGATGAAATTGGTAACCCATTTTCATCCATTTATTGGACTTGTTTGATTAATAAGAAGACTCTGAGTGTTGTATTCTCAGAGTATGTTGAACAGTTCATGTCCAAGGCTTATAATCTCATACATGATGAGATTCCCCCTAGGATTTTCCCAGAATGAAAGAAGTTATTACAACTCGGTCCTGATACAAGGGTGGGAGATTGGTATATTTTTTAGAGTTATGCTGAAATTAGAATTTATGGTTCTGAGCTTCGACCTTGTCTTCTACCCACTGTCTTAACTCCCTGAATCTTTGCACTAGAATACATTAGAAAAATATTAAATTTAGATGAAATACATTTTGTATCAAGAAAATACAAAGTCACCTTTAAATTGAAAAAAGAGGTGGGATCTATTTGTGTCAATACCAGATCAACATTTCACGTGACAACAAAGCTTATTTTAGCTATAGGATTTCAACAAGGTGAGACATGGAATTATTACCATCATGGTATAATTTCATCGAAAATAATTTCACATAGACAGGTTCCTTATCAACATCAATAAAAAGCACAGCTAGAGTTATTGGAAAACTAAAACAGTTGAGAAGATGTGCATAAAATTTTACAAGTTTGGGATAAAGTACCAGAACAACCTTTTAATTCTCCAGTGATAGAGACTCCTCAGTAGTTTGAGAAAATATACAAAAGGAAGACTTCATACTCAGCCTCAAAGGATTCAGAAACAGAGGAAGAGAAGTCAATAAAAAGATAGAAGACATAGGTGCCTGGTGAAGATACAGATCAAGAGTCACAATACAAAGTAGCACTAGTCATTAAAGAGCCTATTGTAACAATATAAATTCCATCATCAACAAATTTTCAGAATGCAGAAAGTTAGAGTCGAACAAAATCATCAGATACATATCAAACAAACCAGATTGATTATGTTCATCAATTCACAGCAACCATGAAGATGGGTGCAAAGATCAAACAAAAAATTTTGCCTAAAATATTTGACCATGAGACAACTGAGGCTAGAATGTTATCAGTTGTGGACTATGAAAAATGCATATTGAACATAATAGTACTGGAACCCAAAGAGAAGAAGAAAGTTACAAATGTATACATTGATCTCAATGCAATTCACCCACTAAATAAGATGGATCTCCATAGATAAACTGCAAAAATGATAAAAATATATATATATTGAGAGCTAACTTGGGCATTAAAAATCTTCAAACCATAAATGAGAAGCTCAAGAATCAGCTAAAGAATGAAAAGTTGGCCACTAGGACCAGACAGATGACCATGGAAGAATTGAAATAGTGGGTAATGGATTTGGGAGAAAATCCAAAGGATGTAGAAACTGTGCAAGCATTGATCAAGACAAAAGATATAGAGATCGAGGAACTAAAAAGTAGGCTCAAAATCCAAGGAATTGATCATGTACAGACTCCTCATTTACAAGCAATTCAAGCAGAAAAATATGAAATCTTGAAGAAAATGGTACAAATGGGTGCGAAGAATGAAGTGTATTAAAAACAAATTGAAATCCTAAAAGGTGGATCATCTTATTCTTAATCAATAGAAGAAACAGATCTAACAGTAGGATTATTTAAAGCATTATCATATTTGAACATGAAGGGAGCAAAGATTGAAAATTTGAAGAAAACAGTTGCAACACGGGGTGAAGAAATCAAGGACAAGGATAAAGTTGTTACAGAGTATTCGAGGTTGAAAGCTAAGATGATAACAAACATGGAGAAAATGAAGCATAAGTTTTCTAGCAAGCCATATATGATAGGAGAAAAACACATTATTTGGGATGCAATTATTGATGAAGTTGGCAAGATCTTGAATTATTTCAAAATAATTGTTGATGAGATCATATTGACAGATGAAGTTGTTGATACTATAAAGAAATTATTTCAAGAATTAGGAACTAGACCTCAGGTTGCTACCAAAATTATCAAATTCCTTAATTCAAATACTAGCAAAGTATTAAAAAGCAAGGGTGTGAAAGACATAACAACAATGGTGATGGAGGATGAAAATAATTTCATAAAAAGAAATTTACTACAACAAGCCTAGAATAAGTGCATAATGGTGAAAAGAAACATTGAGTCTTTCACACAAAAAATTGAGAATCTAGTAAAGATGGGGCTACCTTCAACTTGGAATGATAAAGGAAAATTATTATCATATGAAATCTATAAAAAAATATTATTTGTAGCCAGAGACAATGAAGCAAAGTTCCAAGGTATGGACAACAATTTAAGAGGGAAGACTATTGTAGATATACTCATAAACGATTTCTACCTTTTCTAGCAAATCCAAAACATATTTTCGAGTCCTCCTAAATATGAGAAATATGTTGACCTTGATATTGTGTATAGGAATATGAAGTCATTCAATTATCCATCAAGTGAAACTTGGAATTTTTTCCTCCACCTATTGACAGAATGACCCACCAAGACAGATTGAATAAAATCAGGAGTTGAAATAGTTGAATTTTGATTTTCCAATTTTTAGGAAGTCAAAGATCTTTTGTATTTGAAAAGCTAGAAAATAGGATTTGATAACCATATTTGTTTAAGACCTTATTTTTATAAAGGTATATGAAAATTCGATGTAAAGAGAGTTCTTTTGGCCCAAGAAAGATCTGAACTTTAATAAAATATTCACAAGTTTTGAGTGATTCAAATTTCTATGTCTCAATTCTTGTAATTCATGTTATTGACATTTTCTATGAGTTTATAAAATTCTTCTTGAATGTATCTATTGTTATGATTTTTATGTTTTCTCTAAGTTTATAAAATAAAACAATTGAAATCTTAATGGGAGAAACCAAAACACACCTTGAAGTAAGGAAGAGGATAGAATTTACATTCAATGAATCATGGAAAGTGTGTTAATGGTGTATTTATATGTGTACACCAAAGAAAATATGAGTTTAGACTAGTTAAAAAAGGGGTAGGAGTTGCAATATAAAAATGTTAGTTAGGCATAATGGATAAGAATTTCATCCATATTGTCTTATTATTCTCCATAGATGACATAACTTACTTAAATTATATGAGTTAATCTTGGTGATGGAAAGCTATACAACTTGTATTAGACCCCTTATAAGGTCACCTTTCCTATGTGTTCATCGAAACAAAATGCTACAAGTTCATTGAAGTCTTTGCAAGTATGCTACGAGATTTCTACAGGAGTGTTGCAGGTCGTTGCAGCCATGGATAAAATAAAAATACATATTAGCCTTTTAGGAACCATCTCCATTCTTTGAGGAGCAGGGAAAACATGGGCTCATGAAAATATTAACATAACTTGTATTGCATAACACAACTATTGTGTTGTCACGGGCCATGCTTGTCACTGATCAACAAAGACTAAACCAAAAGTTTGTAAAAATAAATGCAAACGAATGCCTTAGTCTTGTTAGAGAAAATGAATTTGATGGTTTCAATTCCAACCAAAACCTATGAATTTGTGGAAAATAACCAAGAGAAGCATGACTATAGAGATGAATTTAATGAATAAGTACGTGGAATGAAAATCTTTTCTCCCCCTCTTCTTTGAAAATTATCTTCCTCCTTTTATCTTGGTCATACAGCATGCTATGTCTGTGTAGTGTTTGTAGAGTTTCACAATCTGGAATAATTGTAATGAAAGTAAGGTCATCCTATCTATAAAACCCATTTCTGAGATAAATGAATCAATCTGGGTAGGTGGAATTATTTCAACAATTAAACATAAAGAAAGATTTCACTAGTTGGAGAAATGGGAGAAAGAATTCACAGGCTGGAGAAATGGAAGAAAAAATTTGCATGAGCAGGAAAGTAAATGAAAATTTGGCATTTATCCTAAATATTGGATATTAGTCGTATAAAGGTGATGGCAATCTCTCATCTTGTGTATGCTCGCGTTGGCTCAAATTCACTCCTCCATAATGTTTTTTGTAGTAATGGTAACATTTAGAGTGGTGATTCGACCCGCCCAACATTTGCAGTTGTGATTCGACCCGCCCACCCAAGCAAGGATATCCAAACACTTTAAATCATGATTATACCCGCCCATCCAAACCTCCAAATGATTTCAATCCCTGATTCAACCCACCTACCTAGACATCCAAACGATATTGGTGGTGCTTGAACCTATTTTCAGTGGTGATTAGACAGAGTAGTGTAATTGCCCAAGTTTTTAGAAATTGAAATTATACAAATATAAATTGTGCAAAGGTTACATTTTCCTCTACTTTATTTAAATTAAGTTTTAAAAATTAAAATTATGCATAGATTAGATTTGTCCATTAAAAAAAAAAAAAAAATCATGAGTCCTGTGTTTTTTTAAAATTAAAATCATGAAGATTCAAAATTGTGAAACATAAATATTGCGAGGATAATGTCTTTTCATTGTGCATATATTTTATTATTTAAATTGGCCTCCAAGTTCAAGATATAGAAATGCATTAGTTGTTTAACTACCATGTTTTTTTTGGGAAAGTTATCAATTACATCAATATATCATTTTTTTATTAATTTTATTTCTAGTCAAACCTTTAAAGATAACTTAACTATGGTTATTTAGATTGTACATAGAATGAGGTGTAAGAAGTGAGTTGTCGAGCACATTCTTGGGTTGCTTATCGGGGGAAGAACGACTGAGCGACGAGAAGGAATGAAGGAATGGGTTGCAGCTAGGGTTTCGCTAGTCGCAACCCAGGAAGCAGCAGTGAGAAGGGCAAGCGAGTGCGGCAAGATGGGCGAGTGCGTGGTCATGGGTGAGAGGGCCTCTGCGAGGATATGGACGGGCGTGTGTGAGGGGGGCATGGTTGGCGGAATGAGCTACAACAAGGGTGTGCAACGCAACAAGGCGGTTGGCGACCCTAGTGGGATCCGTGGCCTGGATTTGTGCTTCATCAGAGCGAGCGGGGCAACAATTGTTAGCGGCCTCGGAGGGCTCTACGACAAATCCTCATCGGTTCTCCTACTATCTCTCGTCGTGAGCGCGTTTTTGTAGTTTAGCTTCCTTTCGTTGTGGTCCTCGCTCCTTGGCAAGAGAGGTTTGGGCCAGAGATTTGAGGTCCTCTCTAGTGGTGTGCGGTGTTTTTGGGAAACACTTTGAGGTCCTTTGGGGCGTGTGGTGTTTGTTTAACACTTTGAGGTCCTTTGGGGTGTGCGGTGTTTGTTTAACACTTTGAGGTCCTTTGGGGCGTGCGGTGTTTGTTTAACACTTTGAGGTCCTTTGGGGGCGAGCAACTTCTGGTTTTTTTTCGAATCTCTTTTTGCAGCCTGCGTGCTAGATTTCATCTTTGTCATTTTCTCTGGTTCTGTTGGGTCAGTGGTAGAATATGTTTTTTAGAGCATAGTCTATGGACTAGAACTGCGTTGAGCAAGATTTGTATACTTTGCCAAGAGAATAGATCATATATTAATATAATGAGCAATTTTCTATGGAAAAATAGAAGAAACAAATTGTCAAATATATCTTCTCCATAAAATAATTGATTTAGAATTTTATAATATATCTCTTAAGAAGCCCTTTTTTTATCTCAAAATTCCCCTAATAAACAAGGCTTCAGAAAATTTGATTCAAGATAAGTTCAAGGGAGATGAAACGATTCACCAACTAAATGAACAAATGGAAATCTAAAAGTAGAACTCTCTTCTCTCTCACGTCTACTAGGAAGAAACAAATAAACAAATAATCTCCATGTATTTTGTTAATATGTATGTCTTTTTATGTTATTAGATTATTATGTGTTTTTGTGAAACTAATCATTTGCAAGTTTTAGAACATCTACTATTTATAAAATTGTTTACATAACCTAGAAAACTCTAGAATAGTCTAATATATATTAATGTTAGCCTTGTTAACGTTGACTGTTGCCTTTGGATAATATAATATAATATTTTTGTTTGAGTAAAAAAAACTCACACCCAATTAAAAAACTTTGACATTAAATAAGCAATACATACAAATAGTTAAAGTGAAGTCAAACATCTATATCATCACTCCAAACTTAATCACCTTAATCTTAGGATACATATGTGGAGTTGATTTATGGTTAGTGTAACTTAATCACCTTAATCTTATGATACATATATGGAGTTGATTTATGGTTAGTGTGGAGTTGATCTACCGTGATCGTGGGCATCGTACCTTACAAAGTCAAACCATGCCAAATATATTGAGCGTGGTTGATTGTTCGACTCCAAGGGTGAGATCGATTTAATTAGAATTTAGCTAGAAAGTTTTACTCTAAAAGTTTGGTTGGAATGTATGTATGGAGTATTTAATTTTTCAATATAAAATATAAAGTTAAATAATAAAAACAAAGATATGGAGTATTTAATTTTTTTAATATAAAATATAAAATTAAATAATAAAAACAAAAATATGAATATTACATGTGTATGTATGGAGTATTTAATTTTTTCAATAAAATTAAATAATAAAAAATATTACATGTGTATATATGGAGTATTTAATTTTTTCAATAAAATTAAATAATAAAAATAGGAAATTATCAAATTATATAGTTAAATAATAAAAATAAAAATATGGAGTATTTAATTTTTTCAATATAAAATATAAAGTTAGATAATAAAAACAAAAATAAATTAAATAATAAAAATAAAAATATGGAATATTTAATTTTTTCAATATAAAATATAAATTTAAATAATAAAAACAAAAATATGGAGTATTTAATTTTTTTAATATAAAATATAAAGTTAAATAATAAAAACAAAAATATGGAGTATATAATTTTTTCAATATAAAATATAAAGTTAAATAATAAAAATAAAGATGTTGAGGTCGTTGATTGTTAGACTCCTCATGTCAGAGGGTGAGATCGATTTAATTAGAATTTAGTTACAAAGGTTTACCTTAAAAGTTTGGAAAATATAAAATATTACATGTGTACGTATGGAGTATTTAATTTTTTCAATAAAGTTAAATAATAACATGAGAGAGTGAGATCGATTTAATTAGAATTTAGCTACAAAGGTTTACCTTAAAAGTTTGGAAAATATAAAATATTACATATGTACGTATGGAGTATTTAATTTTTTCAATAAAGTTAAATAATAACATGAGAGGGTGAGATCGATTTAATTAGAATTTAGTTACAAAGGTTTACCTTAAAAGTTTGAAAAATATAAAATATTACATGTGTACGTATGGAGTATTTAATTTTTTCAATAAAGTTAAATAATAACATGAGAGGGTGAGATCGATTTAATTATAATTTAGTTACAAAGGTTTACCTTAAAAGTTTGGAAAATATAAAATATTACATGTGTAATATTTAATTTTTTCAATAAAGTTAAATAATAATAATAGGGACTATCAAATTATATACTTAAATAAGTGTTGCATGGTAGCGTAATCCCTATCAGGCTGGTATGGGAGTAAATGTGACCTAGTACAGGCAGGTGGCTAGAAAGTTGAAAAATGGGGTCGAAGTGTAAATGAAACGAAGTGTTTGGTGCAAAATGTATATGAGGGAAATGTTGTGTGCAAGGTGCATATTTTGGAAGATGGGGCAAAAGTAAATGACGGTTGGCAGACCGAGCACCATCTAATTTTGGAAAGTATATAGCAAACATTTTATTTTTTTGAAAGTATATAAGAAAGTAAAAAATTTGTTGACAGTGCAAGATTAAATTTGGAAATTTAAATGCATTTTCAATGTGGACTGGTGAAAGATAAAAATATATGATGACATTAAAAATATATGATGACATAAAATTAATAGGAGATAAGAAATATAAAAATTTTATTGTATTTGTGAACATTTGCCATAAATGCATTTGTTATAGAGAGTGTTGAAAGATAAGAGTAGAGTCTTTAGGATATAAAAATTTAGATGCATTTTTATTTGAAATCTATCAGAAAATAGAAGTTTGTTACATACCACTTCAAATTTTGAAATATACAAAAAAAACAAAGTGTGTTACATATAAACCAGAATTTCAATGTTGTCATGTAGACTGGGATTGGAGCTCCCGCGAACCATTAGAGAAATATTTACAAGAAACAGGATTGTGGAAAGAAGATAGAGTGCAACAACTGCAAAAGAAAATAAATGGAAAGGTATAAGTGTTTGCCTATACATGTTTATTTAAGAAAGCGGAATAACTAGGTTGAGAAACAAAGAAAGATGGGATGAGTAAACTTACAGTGAGGGTACATATGAGTGCTTTGGCTATTTGCTTGTGGTTGCCCTTTCATTGATGTCGACGACGACTGTGGTTTCAAGGATGTTCTCCATGGTCGTTGGAATGCTGGCAACTGCATGTTGTCTTTCATTAGCAGCCTGTTTCAATTGTCTTTCGACCCATTCTTCAATGTACGCTCTCATTGGGGCGACGTTGATCTCGTTCTGGATCTTGATGTTGAAAAGATCATTTTTTAATTCCTGGAAGTTGATAAAAAGATTAGAGAGAGCCTGATAAATTTCCTCATTATGTACTGCATATTTGACTAGCTAGTCGTGGACATGAGATTGATCAAATTGAAGGATGTTGTAAAACTTTTCCAGAGAGAAGGTCTTCCACATAGAAACCTTTTTATCGAACTCTTCTCTGGTTAAGGGCAAGGAGTTTGCGATTAAGAGGGGGTCTTGGAAGTCGTTTGTTTTCCCAGCTAAGTCTATATTTGACAGCTTTGTGAATAATTTATCTTTCTTCGATATGACTTGTTCACATGACTGAAAAATGAGACGCAAGTTGTTTACTTTTTCTTTCCAACATGCATTCAATTGGCTAATCTGGTTTTTGGATGGAAGATCTTCTTCTCTTCTTTTTGTTTCTGTCATATTGTTGACAATCTTCCCAAAAGGGATGACCGTTTTTAAGAAGAAATTTTCTTCATCTCTTAATTCGGCTTGCAAAAGCTCGAGCAAGCTATGTGCCCTGGTTCCAAGGGAAGCGATGGTTTGTGATCTTTTCTAGGCATCGATAACCAATTCCATTCTTTTTGCGATATTGTTTTCCACATATCCTTTACAGGATGTGAGCAGGATGGAGGGTGCTTTTACATTGGGTGCAGGGGTGCCAGGCATGGCTATTGCCAAAGGATCGACAAGCAATGGCATAGGAAAGAAAGCGTCTTCCAATTCCTTCACTCAGTCCTTCAGTCTGGCATTGTGGGTCTCCATGTGTTCAATGGAGTCATGAAGTGATTCTTTGGTCACGGTGTGAAGTTGACATATTTAGGATGGCCGCATGTTGGCAACGTCAACCTCTGAAAAAGATTTTCCTTTGATATTTTTAACATTTTTTTTTCTGAAATAACAATTTTTTGTTCCAGCTATCAAAAACAACACTCTAGAACACGAAGGATTCATCTTCGTCAAAATTTTGGGCAACGGATATGTCCATTGGATGGCTATGGTGGATGGCGTCCTCGGGCTGATCAAAGAAGGGGAACATGGCATCCAGATCAGTGTCAATTTCCATGTTCTCAGTCTGAA
>ML781228.1:1891774-1927569 GCA_009831015.1 Picea engelmannii
ACGAAGGATTCATCTTCGTCAAAATTTTGGGCAACGGATATGTCCATTGGATGGCTATGGTGGATGGCGTCCTCGGGCTGATCAAAGAAGGGGAACATGGCATCCAGATCAGTGTCAATTTCCATGTTCTCAGTCTGAATTTCCGGGTCTTCTGCCTATCCCACAATTTTTTTTCTCTTCTTCTCCACTAGAAGCTTGTGAGAACTATCAATTTTAGAGTGAGGAGGGTCGTTATCGCCTCCTCCGTTTGAAGAATTATGGGTTTCTTTGTTGCTGTGATGGGCTATTCGAGCAATGCTCCGGGATGTCATACTTTTTTTAGTGGTACTTGCAGATTGAACACTCTTGTCACTGGGGTCTTTACCCTGTTGCGTGTATAATTTGGTGCATCTTTGCACTGTCTCTACATCGTCGGCATCAGAGGCAGGCCCATGAGTGTCTTTGTTTTTGGGCAGGTGTTTATTTATGAAACAATCGTCGAGGCCAAGTGATTGTAAATGTTGTCTAAAAATATCATAGGAGTCGAATCCTTTTATGTGTTTAGCATATTTGAGGTTGGAGATACTAAAATGTGTTGCGAAATTGTCAAATTTGTTGACATTTTTCAACACGAACTCCCCTATTTTCCAAGGCATAGGAATGAACTGTTTTTTTTCTTCCTTTGGAACAGATGGAACCAGTAGTTGTATTGACGTGCTACTTCTACAATAAAAATTATGTCTATAATGTGACATGGAAGGAGAGTAGGTTGTTCCATGGAGCCAAAAATTCTTATGACAGTGTAATTATCCAAATGTTGGATCGTTCCCTTTTTGTCCAAAAAATTAGTTGCATGTTCAGATAAGCGGGGAGCATTTTCTCGTAACAAGAAAAGTTTGAAAACAGACAGGAAGCCATTAAAAACCTCATAAAAATAGTGAGAAGCCTTATGCTTCCACAAGGCCTGGTACCAAAATGTTACTGGGTGGAAATCGCAGTTGACATTCTTGGACAGAGACAGTTGCGGAAATCAACAGGAATGTGCTATTGCAAAAACTAAATAGGATGACATATAAAATTTCTTTCCCCTTTTGTAGCTTGACAATTGGGAAGAGATTTCATAAGAAATTATCCTTCCCCAATCAAAAATGGCTTGTTCGTTGACTGTGAAATACAAAATGTAAAGAGACATGCGGGAAATAGTAGTTGTGGATTCTTGTCCCGTTATTCCTATAAACAACCAAGCAATTTCACAAAAAGGATTTTTAAATGAACTAACCTGCATGTTTGTAATATCTTCAGGAACTAGATCTAGGTTTTCCAAAAAAGGGGGCAAGAGGTCCAATCTGTTATTATTCTTTGCTAGGAACTATTTGCAATCTTCTCCTTTGAACGTCAATGTTGGCTCGGGCAATTTCAGCATCTACAGGAAGAGCTGAGGTGACAAAGAAACATAAGAGTGATCATGCATTGGAATAATTATTTTCTCTGAAATAAATTTGTCAGCGCACCAAGATACCAAGTCCTTACAGTCAAAAACCTCAGGGACACAGCCTGCATGAGCAATCTCGGAGGTCCAAATTACTTGGTTCTCTGCGGCAGAGGTTGAGTAATAAGAAAATGCCCTGGACCAGTGGAAGTTCTAGTCGTGGTGGCCGAAGATGTTCACTGTATCTCCATAGAACTAGTGCAGAACTGATGCCATAGGTTTATGAAAAGGTTGTTTTGCTGTAGATGATGGTTTAAATGAACAGTCACAACGAATAATGTAACTTTTTGCTAAATCTTGGTTAAATGCTTATGAATGGGAAAGCTCCTCGAGCCTTTTTCTGATTAATGGAAATCGGTATTGGTGGTGCATGATGAACTATTAGGAGTAAAGTTTATTTATTGCATATTTAGAAATGCGAAGGTGGCGGGTATGGCGAAGAGAAATTAAGGAATGGAGGTTTCTTGAACGTGTGAAAGCCACGCGATGTGAAAGGGATTTCATGATTTTGAAATGAACACTCAGAAGGGACAATATAATCTCTCTACAAATTTTGGTTTAATGCGCATAAATACGAGATTTCCTCATCCCTTTCGCCCATCAATGAAAATATATATGGTTTTTGCATGATGGCCTGTTAGAATTAAATGCCAGTAATTCCATATTTAGAAACAAGATATGTCTATATATGTAAAAAACTTTATATTTTCTTTTATTGTAGAGAAGTGTGAAGGTGACGGAGACGACGGAGAGCAAGGAAAGAATGACAAGTTCCGAAAAGCAGTTGGACGTGATTCAAAAAAGGGTTACGGGGATAGTCAGGAAGAGATCATGAAGAGGGAGTTCAGTGACCGGTTTGTATATTTGTGGAATTTCGGAAAAATGGCTAAGTATGGAATAGGGAAATTGCTAATTGCATGAGTAGCAATAAGATCTTATATATAATTTCCAACTGCTAATTCAAAAAGGAAGAAAGCATAGGAAACAACGACTACGAACTAAATATTTTTTCAACCCAGCAAAGGGATGATTCCCTAAAGAAATTTGAACAAATGGGGAAGTATGGAAAGCGGACAGATGGGCTTCAAAACGGATTGACAATAGTTCTAGTAAATATGCGAGGAAGTGGTGGTTAAATTGTATTTCTTGAAAGTTTTCAATGCAAAAAATGTGCATCACAGAAAAGGGCATGATAGGTGAACCGTAATACGGAAAAGGGTAAAATTTCATGTTTCAGAATTTTTGAGTGCAAAATGTGTAAAAGGGAAGAGATCATGAAAAGGGAATGATAGGTCGACCGTAATACAGAAAAGGGCATGATCTAAGAATGGTTGCAAATTTGTATATCTGTCAATTTGTATATAGCAGAGCTACGAATGTTGTTTGGAGGTCCTGGAAAAGTAAAGCTGCAATGTTGATGCGGCCAGCGGGGTCCTCCTGTCAATTTCTATATGGCGGAACTCTGGGTGACAGTTGTGGGACAAGGAACAATAGAGGATCAATTTAAAGAAAGGGGAAGCGGTGGTTGGAAACTCGTGAATTGGGAAAATAGAAAGGCGAAAGACATTTTTCATAAGTGCGAATTGGTTTCAAAGAAGCCCCATTGTTGCAAAATCATGATCTACTAGTTATCAGGAAATGCATCGTTGAAGATTACATTTTATTGCAACATGCACGTGCAGTTATGTTCTTCATACATTATTCCATGACTATAACATATCAATTGAAGTAGTCAACTTTTTTTTGTACTAATTAGCATTAAAACTTAATAATTGCATCTCTAGAAACAAGAAGAACGATTTTGTTGGAACATTTTACATTGGTATTAGTAAACAGAAGATCAAATAAGTACGAGAGCACCAAAGTATGCCAATTATAACATGCATGAAACCTAGAAAAGTGGCAGAGAGGAAGAGTCCAAGGCCAAAATTTCGTAATAGCAAATCCATTTAAAAAAATAAGAAAAGTATTGAGTACTATACATCTATGCTTAGAAATTGGATCCAGTTCTTCAATTGAAAACATTGAAGGTATATGCGACAAACACAGGCACGGGTTCCGCAGTATGAAAGATCCTTGGAGTTTTCTCCTCGATTAATCATCCTCTGCTGAAATTGATATTTTTCATAATCTTTTCCTGAGGAAGAAGACGAAAATGGTTGCAGGGAAAGTGGAATAGCCCTTAGTTGAAACCGGCTCTTCATAGTCGAAAAAAATCCAGTAGTACAACTTGCACGTACAGTTACAGAGGCCCAAATTAGTCCATTCTGGGCAGAAGGAGATGACTAGTAGGAAAATGCATTGCAACAGCGAAAGTTTTGCACCTGATACCCGAAAATGTTAAACAATATTTTTTTGTCTTGAAATATATCTCTGGAAGCATCAACATATGATTGGTTTACAGTCAAACTCTTCCGCCTAGAACAGACTAATTTGGAACTCTGGAATTCCTACTTTGGCGGTGCAAAGTGGTTGTTACATTCACTGTCCATTTTGTTTTCTGAAACTTCTTTTCGTGTTGTCGTGACTGCAATCACCGAGTCGAGAAGGTCCGTTCATTATGGTTCATTTCAATTTGGGGCCAGGAGTGGGAATATTTTCTGCATTTCCATCATCCATTGTCGTATCATCGTCCATCAAATCATCTTCTTCTGGTTTGGAATTCATGGCATAAAGTTCTGCGACAGGCATGACTGCAAGTGGGCAGGTTCTCTGAGAAGCCAAGGTTGGCATTGAATTTTTTGGCTTGAAATATATCTCTCGGTGTACCAAGGGATCATCTCATTTTTTTCTCGTGGTCGGAGGGGGATGAATAGTAAGAATATGCCCTGGAATAGTGGAACCTGTGGCCATTATGCCCCAATGTGTTGACTGTGTGTGGAGAGAATTGTTGCCACAAGTTATTAAGAATTTCCATTTGCTTGAGACAATGTTTCAAATGAAAATCAAGGAGGGATAGTATAAGCCTCCACAAAGTCTGGCTTAATGTGTATCAATGGCATATCTCCTCGAGCCTTTCATTGATCAATGAAAATTTCTAGGGTTCGTGTGGAATGAGTTGTGACCATCACATCTCACTAATTGCACAATTAGAAAAAAGTGTGAAGGTTGCAGTGACGGCGAAAAGACATTAAAAATAAAAAATTTCTTAAAAGCACCAACCCGTCGATGGACAAAAAAAAAAAGATTGTGTCGCCATTGAAATGAATACTTGGAAAGGATAACATGCTTGTGCACAAATCTTAGTTTAATTCATACTAATGACAAATCTTCTCCAAAATTCTGGACATTAATGACAACTGTAATGGTTGTTGCAGGATGGCTACTAGCATTAAAGCTTAATTATTTCATATGGAAAGTAATCAGGTGGGTTACAAAAGAAAAATGGAAGAAGATATACCCAGGAGACATGAAGGCCCGATGGTTCTCGGCCTGGCGGATGGGTTCTCGGCCTGGCGGACTAAAAATTGAGCCTCTTTTGTTTTGTGTCCTACAGATAGCACCTACACTTCCACAAGATACAAAATGATAGGAGGAGTTGTGCATAGGTTGGTTCAACATTGCGGGTTGGTTGATTAAACATGTAATTTTATAAAGTATGGACATCAGATTGTATAGAACATATCTGAATCCATGATTCCATACTTGGGCACTTTTTGTTTCGCGCGTTTGCGGCCTGGCGGGATGAAAATTGAGTATCTATTGTTCCGTGCCCTACAAATACCACCCACAGTTACGCGATATACAAATTGACAGTGGAAGTTGTGGAGATGAGTTTCTATATAAAGTATAGACATGAGATTTTATACAACATATGCAGATCGCTTATTCCATACTTAGGCACTTTTTTTATCGCGGGTTCACGGCCTAGCGGGCTGAAAAAATACTGAATATTGTTTTGTGTCCTACAAATAGCATGTAGATTTCTGTGATATACAAATTGATAGCACGAGCTACAGGTTTCTTGGTTGAACATTGCATTTGTATTGTTCTAGAACATATGCGGATTCTTCGTTCCCTGTACTACAAATAGAAACCACATTTTCACGATATACAAATTGACAGGAGGACCTACGGGTTGCTTGGCTGAACATTGTATTTGTATTTTTCTAGAACATATGCGGATTGCTCATTCCATACTTGGGCACTTTTTGGATCACAAGTTCGCGGCTTGGCAGGCTGAAAATTAAGTATCTATTGTTTCATGTCCTACAAATAGCACCTACACTTCCACGATATACAAATTTACAAGCGGGCTTCTGGACTCTATATAAAGTATGGAATGAGATTCATAGTATTTATATAAAGTATGGAATGATATTTTATACAGCATATGCAGATTCCTCATTCCATACTTATGCAATTTTTGGATCCTAGATTCGCAGCCTGGCAGGCCGAAAATAGAGTCTCTATTGTTCCATCTCCTACAAATAGCACCCAGATTTCTACGATATACAAATTGACGGCAGAAGTTACGGAGATGAGTCTCTATATAAAGTATCGACATGAGATTTTATAGAGCATATGTGGATCCGTGTTTCCATATTTAGGTAGTATTTTTATCGCGGGTTTGCAGTATGGCGAGTCGAAAAAGGAGTCTCTATTGTTCGCTGTCCTACAAATAGCATTGAGATTTCCGCGACATACAAATTGATAGGAGTCACCACGGGCTGCTTGGCTAGACATTACATTTGTTTTGTTCTAGAACATATGCGCATCCCTCATTCCATACTTGGGAACTTTTTTGGATTGCAGGTTCGTGGGAGGGTGGGTTGAAAATTAAGTATCTACTATTTTGTATCCTACAAATAGCACCCACACTTTCGCGATATACAAATTGACACGTGGACCTGTGGACATAATCTATATATAAAATATGGAATGATATTTTACACAGCATATGTGGATCACTAATTACATACTTAGGCAGTTTTTGGAGCATGCGTTGGCAGCCTAGCGCACTGAAAATTGTCTATTGTTTCATCACCTACAAATAGCATCTAGACTTCAGCGATATACAAATTGACAGGTGGACTCGATCTGCTTCGCTGAACATTGGACTTTTATTGTCTCGTTGTGATCCCGTATCAATTTCATAGTTAGCGATTTTTTTTGATCGAGGGCTCTGGAGCTGTCTGCGACATATAAATTGACACGAGTCGTTGCGGACTGCTTGGATGAACATTGCATTTGTATTGTTCTAGAAGATATGTGGATCCCTCATTCCATACTTGGGCACTTTTTGGATCGTGGGTTCGTAACCTAGCGAGCTGAAAATTAAGTATCTATTGTTTTGTATCCTACAAATAGAACCCACACTTTCACGATATACAGATTGACACGCGGACCTGGGGACAAAGTCTATATATAAAGTATGGAATGAGATTTTATACAACATATGCGAATCACTAATTGCATTCTAATTGACAGGTGGACTCGGGCTGCTTCACTGAACATTGGACTTTTATTGTGCCATTGTGATCCTGTATCAATTTCATAGTTAACGAATTTTTTTTATCGGGGGCTCTGGGGCTGGCGAGCTGGTAATTGGGCCTCTATTGTTCCGCATTGTACAAATACATTGTTCTACAACATATGCGGACCTATGGGTTGTTTGGCTGAACTTTTCATTTGTATTGTTGTAGAACATATGCAAAGTCCTCATTCCATACTTGGGCACTTTTTGGATTGTAGGTTGGCAGCCTGGCGGGATGAAAATTAAGTATCTATTGTTCTGTTTTTTACAAATAGCACCTACACTTCCGCGATATACAAATTTACACATCGGCTTGTGGACATAGCCTCTATAAAGTATGGAATGATATTTTATATAGCATATGCGGATTCCTAATTCCATACTTAGGCAGTTTTTGGATCGTGGGTTCGCGACCTGGCCGACCGAAAATAGTGTTTATTGTTCTGTCTCCTACAAATAGTACCCATATTTTTGTGACATACAAATTGACAGGAGGAGCTACAGGTTGCTTGGATGAACAATGCATTTGTATTGTTCTAGAACATATGCAGATTCCTCATTCCATAGATTATCATTTTTTGGATCGCGGGTTCGCGGCCAAGTGGGCTAAAAATTAAATATGTAGAACCCTCATTGCATACTCACAAGTGGACTCGGGTTGCTTCGTTGAACATTGGACTTTTATTTCCCCATAGCGATTCCATATCAATTTGATAATTATCGATTTTTTTCTATCGGGGGTTCTAAGGTTGGCGGGTTGGAAATTGGGCCTCTATTGTTCCCCTCTGTACAAACACATTGTTCTAGAACATATGCAGATCCCTCATTCCATACATGAGCACTTTTTGGATCGCGAATTCGTGACCCGGCGGGCTTAAAATTAAGTATCTATTGTTCTGTGTTCTACAAATAGCATCTTCACTTATGCGATATACAAATTGACAAGTGGACTTGTGGACATAGTCTCTATATTAACTATGGAATGGGATTTTATACATCATATGCAGATTCCTCATTCCATACTTGGGCAGTTTTTGGATCGCGGGTTGGCAGCCTCGCGGGTTGAAAATAGAGTCTCTATTGTTCCCTCTCCTACATATACCACCCAGGCTTCTGTGATATACAAATTGACAGGAGGACTCGGGCTGGTTGCCTGAACATTGCACTTTTAGGCAGTTTTTGGATGGCGGGTTCACGGTTGGGCGAGCCAAAAATAGAGTCTCCATTGTTCCCTCTGCTACAAATAGCATCTAGGCTTCCTCCATATGCAAATTGACAAGAGGACTCGGGCTGTTTCGCTGAACATTGCACTTTTATTGTCCTGTAAAAATTCCGTATGTATCTCATATTTAACGATTTTTTTTTATTAGGGGCTGTGGGGCTGGAGAGCTGAAAAATGGGCCTCTTTTGTTCGGGCTCGCGGGCTGAAAATTGGGACTTTATGGACTTGAGAGTTGGCGCATTAAATTATTAAAGGATGTTAAATCGCTTATTCTTAAAAGAATCAAGGAAAGCAAATAATTTTTTTTTTTAATTCTATAACCGCAAGCATAACAAGGACCAATTTGAATTTTAAGGGCCTGTTGTTCATATGATAGCACAATTGCATTCCTCACACTAAATATTCATTGATTTAAAATTATTCCAGGATATTAATCTGACTAACTTCATCGAATAAGAAAAAATGTGAAAATAATGGCCAATTTGTATTTTAAGAGCCTCTTGTTTGTAGGAGAGGACAGTCGCAGTTCGGACACTATATATTCGTTGATTTCAAATTATTTAAGAACAATAGTTTGACCAAGTTCATCGATCAAGGAAATCTGCTAAAGCAAGTGACAGTACAGTTGCGTCATAGCGTCATAGAAATTACTAGGCGGATCTGCGTCCTAGCTGGCTAAAAAAAAACAATTATACTGTTCGGTGTCCTCCAAAGAACAGCTAGAGTTCCAGGGTATACAAATTGACAGACAAAGCAGATAACCAAGATCCAACCATACTTTAAACAGTCCACAAGAAAGTTCCTGAAAGGTTCCATAGAGCAGAACCCATCGACCTTTGCACCAAACAATTTGATATACAAAGAAAAGACGCCGCTGCATTTGTTTTCTGATGAAACGAACTTTCATTTGGATGTTGAAAAAATATTATAGAGAGACATGAGGTATTTTCATTTCCTCTCAAAGTTTCATATTTTTTTTCCCCTTTTTAGCCGATATGCAAAATTGAATTGTCCTCATTTAAGGTGAATTTGCTTTGTATCCGAAGTTGTTGCAACATGTAGACACTGCTTGCCTTTTTCTATAGATATGCCAACTCAGGAAGCACATTTTGTAACAGTGGTTGCCTGATCATACAGTGCATGATTGTGTTTCCCATGGTTCGAATAACACCACTGAGGCAATGTCCATAAATATATGGACATTTTTCACTGCATCGTAGACAATCAATCGTATCATCAGTTATCAAAGCGGAGGAAGAGGTAGCAGAATGGCATTTTGCATAAACAGGCTCAAAGGGGGTCGAGTACACATTGGTTGCAACTAAAAGACCTTCAACCTGGGAATGCGAGCAAAGGAATTAATACATTGAACAATATAATACACAACTGCATCCCACCCTCCCCTTTAAAACAAAACAAAAAAAATTAACAGCTGCATAAATTTGTTGAAGGCTATTTTTATAAGCAAAGCGAGGATGATTTCGTAAATGTATACGCACAACAATTGTAGAGCTAGCTAGCTTCTCCAGATCCTTTACTGTATCTACTCACAACTCTATTACAAGCGTTGACTGGGTTGTCCGAAAGATCATTTCTCTAGCATCCTTCTTTTTTGTTATATTTTTGAATAACATAAGTGGAATCTGCCCTCTATGCAATTGTTGTTCCATTGAAGAAAACAAATCTGAATACATATCGAACAATTGTAACTGCAACATGGAATAGTGCAATTTTTGTGTAACTTATTCGACATACATGTAGAAGTGAAAGTAAACAAAAAAACTGAATATGAAAAGTGGTACCATTTCCTTCTCGCTATCTGAATCTCCATCCTTTATATGGAGAATGCATTGCGACCCAAATTTCCTAGCCAGTGTGACATCAACCCCAATTGTTCCCATTGGGTAAATATCAGTGCTCTGTGCAAGTTGCCTAATAGTCGAGTCCGGGAGGAAGCGGTATTCTGAACAAATAGGAGGAATTTTTTCCACAATGCTTGTTTCGTTGACCAAAATAATTCGATCGCAATCATCACGGTCATATATTGTTTTCGGCAATATATTAAAATTTGTAATGGATATCCCATTACGCATAAATATCTTTTTTGCATGTTTCTGGACAAGTTGTGGAGGAATAGTGAGTGTGACTGTCATCATGGCATCCTTGTATGTCATATTAGCACACATAATGGGTCTACTTTTGTTTTCCTTGTCCAAGTAGGTGGTATAGACAACCATTATGTCCCCGACGAACACCTGTCCAGTTTGGAGGTTGCTCAAGGCCTCTATTGACAGTACTTTGGATGTCATAACTCTAGACCTAAAGACAATTTTTGAACAGGAAAGCTAAAGTGAATGGTGGTGTGCTACAAGTACACGCATACTTTTGATGGACTATGGAGCTAGATTTTCGCAACGACACCTCTTAGTCTGCGGAACATACAACAGGTTCGTCTTCTCGCTCATATTTGTTGATACTTCTTGCGAGCTACAAACATATACTGCAGATGGCATCAACATATTTTCCATTCCATAGATGAATATATAGCCCTGGAAAATTTTCTAGTAAACATAGTAAGAGAACAGTGCATGAATCTTTACCTTTGGCCTTGTCAGTTCGTCGATGTCTAGGATGACTGACTGCTCATGACCGTCTCACTAGTACAACTTTTTTTGATGCAAGCATTTGCAGATGGACATTAGGACTAAGCAAATATATGCATTCTATATTATATGCCTACATCAAGTTTGTATCTTTAATTTGTCAGCACACTTGGTATACCTTTTAGAAGATTGTACCACAGAACCCTCTGCTGCCGCATAGAAGAATTCATCTCCCTGTCCAAGCAACCTGTTTTCTCCAAGGCAACAATGCGGAAGATGCAATCGACAGCAAGGTAAGTTAGTTTCAAAACAAACATGTAAACAAAAAAAAGAAACAGGTCTATTTACACGCCAAAGAGTCCTTCGTCCTGTCCAACCATTATGTTTGCTTAAATGCAGCAATGCAACACAAACACAATGGACATGCACTAGCTTAGTATGTGGGAATAAACGTATGCAACCAAGAAAACTTACCATGTAGGAAGGCACACAACTAACTTAACACATATCCAGACCATAAATGAAATACAAAACAACGCAATATGAAACAATAGTATGAGAATACACCTTTCTATATCCTCTTCAGTCGATGCAGTTGAGACTCTCTCCTTTTCTCCAGCTACTCTGTTTGTTTCAATTTGGGAACCCACAAAATTTAATGAACATCAATGGAAGCTGGTATTCAGCAGAGAACAAACAATATGTACATAGAGAAAAACTGACTCAACGAACAGTCTACAAAGGTAGAAACATGAACCTTTGTGCTTCTCTATCCATGGTTGTAAATGTGTACAATTTTTTCCCTGGCCAAAATATATTACAAGGCACAAAATATCACACAACTGCATGGCTGCAGCTAAATGATTTCTGTTTTTCCCTTGGAATTTATCCACATATGCCCTCTAGCCATGTTCTTTATCCTCTACACAAACTATTGTGCACACGATATAAGTTCTCAGTTTTCCGTGGCTCATTACCCACACATGCTTCCAGACATGAAAATATAATCTTGCAGAATCTTTGTTGCACATATCATATGTCAAGAACAACACAAATTGCATCATGTGCACACTAGTCTATGTAGAGGAGAAAGGACATGTCATGTCGTATCCACACATCTGACCATACATGGTTTATAAATGTACCTTGCATACATATGCTTTATTCCAACAAAAAAACAGTGGGTATTGTAACTTCACATGTAATCCTCGAACAATTTTGCATGCAACTATTTTCTTTCATGGAAGGACTACAACACCAAGAAAATATCACAGAATAACAGATCTTGACTTCGACAAACTTGGCAAATAAAACAACTACATATCCATTGGTGGGTGTAGGGGTTGAACACCTTAAAGTGCCCCAAACAAAACAATAACAATCCAAAAAAAAAAAAGAAAAAAAAAAAGCTCCAACTACCGCCATTGCACCCCAACCCTGCAAGGCCAAATCAAAGAAAAGAAACCATCGAGAAAGCACGAAGAGGCCAAACTGCACCCCCAGCGCCCCAAAGCGCAAACCCCAGCCAAACAAACATAACCAGCAACCCGGGAACCAACGACCAACAAGAACCACCAAGCCAGTGAACAACATATGTATCTCCAACGATTACGAAACTGCAACCCAAACATAAAAGGAACTGGAAACACATAAGGAACATGCGACTACAAATAAGCAAACATATTTACTTGCAAACTGCAAACTAAACAACAAACAAGGAATACAAAATGAAACCACGACATCCAAACTTACTCTGAAACGATGAAATGCAAAAGCACAGCTCGAATCACTAGTGAAACAACATGAAGCAACAACCGAGAAACCAACGAACAAGAACCACTCATCGAACTAGTAAACAATGTATGTAGCCTCAACGATTACGAGGATGAAGCATACAATGGAAGCAACTGACAAACTAGCGTAGAAGAAGTAGTCACTGACCCAGTAAACAATGTATGTAGCTTCAATGGCAGAACAAAGAAGAAGCATACAATGGCTATTGAACTGGCGGTAGAAAATCAAATGCAAATTCACTGTAACTGTATAGAAAATTTCGAGGAAAAATGTACTCCGAGAACCATATTTACATAAACATTTAAGACTCTCAGGTTGTCTAAGCACCTCATGGAATGAAAACATTTAAGCTGTCAGGGGTGTTGCAGAACATCCTATCATATGAACATTTACGCAGTCAGTCCTATTGACACATCTCAGAATAAGTGTCAATACATTTCAAGAAATATACATCCGCCAAAGACGCTATAAACTTTGGAATTCTCAATCACTACAAAGCTTGGATATCAAAACTTTTCAATATGATTATTACATATCAATACTTGCGGATATATTCGGGTAGCGGAAAATTCTAATACAAACATTCGAACTAATGCTAGCAATAATCAACCTTGAAGCAAGATACATGAAAAATATATGAATAAAACATACTGACTATGAGAAAAACTTTGGATATGTTTTTTTTTTTACGAAACGGATAGTGGTATTGATTATAAAAATGTGGACTTGCCACTGGTGCGATTACCAAATGGGCCACGCTTCACTGAGCGTCTGCCTTCCTGGAGTAACCTCCTGTTCCCAAACCCATTAAGCCAGAACCCTTAACTAGAGGTGCTATCATAAAATAAACTATTACAACATTATTTACAGCTTTGGCTTCTATACAAAACACCAAACTTGCTGAAGATGAGTTGGACTCATTTTCCTGCTGAGTGACTGGCTTAGTTTTTTGGGTCTTGCTTCCATTCATTGTTGAGCTGAGACATTTTTACCTCCAGCTGACTGATTCTTTCCTCGAATTCTTCCTTGGGATTCTTGAGCTCTTTGTGTATCTTTCCCAGCTTTTCAGTGAAACCGATTTTGGTGGTGGAGATGTCCGCTTCCAGCTTCTCAAGACGTCGGCCTGCTTCAGAGTCCATATTTTCAAGGAAGTCCAGCTGGAACTACAACAATTGCTTTAGATTTTCCAGCGCCGTGTCCATCGCCTTAAGTCTTTCTTCAGTGCTTGGCTTGTTTCCCGAGCTTGATGCCATTTCTGGATATCTTCCCCTTCTTCTTGAGCCCTGTTGCTTCGTTGGAAAATTCTCAAGAGATCACTGCGTAGGTATGGCTTGAGGCTGTGGAGTCGCCTCCGATTTATTCCCTCCTTCTTCCCCATTCATGATTTCAGCCCGATTTTCCAAATCCATGAGGTATGGGTGAGTTGATTCTCTGTTTCCTCCTTGTCTGAAGTCCACTGTCTCATGGTATTCTTGCTTGTCCCCTCTACCCAATAGCTTTGCCCTGACATGACTTACTCTGATCGCTTTTCCCTTCTTTCCTTGTTGCGTCTTCAACGTGATTTTTTGAGTGTGGAGGCCGACTCTCATGGATCAAGGTATTTCCACGCTGGATAATGTTCCATTTACCTTCAAATTTCCCGGTGCCAAGAGGACGCCTTTGTTAGCCTCAACATCCACTCTTTTGTTTATCTCTCTTAACACATGGTAAATCTTATAAGATCGGAAGTTCCCAAGAAGGAGGTGGATCTTATCCAAGAGGTTGTTGAGCTTCGCGTTTTGGGTTTTAGAATGGTGAATTATGGCTTTGATTACCATTCTAGAGTCGCCTATTATAACTAGGTCCTGGATCCTGTGACTGCTTGCTTGATGGAGCCCTTGCCAGAGTGTCAGGGCCTCTGCTCTGTTGTTGGTTTTGATTCCTAAACCCAGGGCATAGTTTATTGTTGTTGCTTCAGCGGGGCTTTCAATTATCCCTCCTCCTCCTGCTAGGCCCAGGTTCCCTTTAGAGGCCCCGTCGAAGGACAGGATATGGAAATTTCTATTTGTTTTCCATTTGTCGAAATCCTGTTTTCCTTTCTTGATTTCCCATTCCTCTTGATTTGGGGTGCTAACATTTATCCCATTAGGACTTTGGATTTTAAACTGATCCAACCAAAGTTCCTCTGGTGCTTCTAGCGTTTGGTTGTTTTTTGACTGGCATAAGTAAGGTGCACTTTCGCCAAAGAGTGTGTGAATTTTGGTTACCACCAGGGCTATGCTCCTTTTGCTATCTCTGAAGATTCTGTTGTTTCTTTCCAACTATAGATTCCACAGGATGAATGTTGGGAGGACCTTCCACAAAGCATAGGCTTGGCTTCGTTTATGAATCTTGAATGGGTAATTGGAGTCCCATTGTTGGAGAAGACTTTTGGTGTCTGGAGGGAGGTTGGTGTCACTTTGTGTTCCTATTGCCAGCTTCCAAAATTCTTTGGAGTATTCGCAGTTGAGAAGGAGGTGGTCTGTAGTTTCTTCCGCCTGTAGACAAAGAGGACACCTGTAGGGGCCTTCCCATCCTCGTCTCCTGAGGGTTTCCCCTGTTTGGATGCTATTGTGGGCAAGGGTCCAGATGAACATGTCAATTTTTGGGATGGACTTGGACTGCCAAATTGCTTTCCAGATGGATGGGTTGGGTGGGACATTGGGAATGTTTACGATGAGGCGATAGCCTTCTGCTGTGGTGTAGGGCTTGGAGTTCCCTCCCCAGCCTGTTTCGTCCTTTCCTTTTTTTTTTATGGGGGATTTCCCTTGAAGACAAAGCTTTAGGATGACCCATTCCCTTTCTAAATCAAGGGGTCTGTTAGGCGTTCCCCACCCTTTCCAAGTCTTGTACTTGTCATTCCCCCAGATTGAGATTTCAAAGAGAGAGTTTATGTTTTGACTTTCCATCCAGTCCTTGAGACACAACAGATCCTGTCTCAGCCCTAGTGGGGGGTCTCCCATGATTGAATCTTGCCAAATTTTAACTTTCTTCCCATTTCTTGGCACCTAGGTGAGATGAGGATTGAAGTGGGGCATGGCCTTTTTGCAGAGGGAAAAGATAAGGGAACCCTTTGATTCCCTACAGGGATAATCTAAGCAACGTTCCCTAGGTCCCCTAAAGTATTTTTTCCAAAGTGCCAATTTGCTCCAAGTTGGTTTCCTAGTGACAATCATCCAGAGCAACTTTGCCCCCAGGGCCAGGTTCTAAACTTGGGTTTTTTTGAAGTTGAGGTCGCCTTCCATGAGTGGTTTTGAGGTTTTTTCCCAATTTATCAGATGCATTTTCCTTCTTGTCTGTTTTCCTCCTTCCCATAGGAAACGTCTTTGCAGTGCCTCGATTTTTTGAATTATGGTGGTAGGGGCTAGAAGCAACAAGCTCTGATAGATGGGTATGCTGGCCAGAACTGCTTTAATCAAGACAGTTTTCCCTGCTATATTTAGCCAATTCACCCCCCAGGAGGTAATTTTATTTTTTAGATTGTCAATCAGGTGGTTTCAATGTGAGGCTCTTGGGGTAGATTTGAAAATGGGGATTCCCAGGTATTTGAAGGCCTCTTAGTTAGTATGTCCTTCCATCCCCAGAATTCTTATAATTCCCAGCATTTCATTTGGCGTAATATTCCATCCATAAATTTTGATTTTGGCTTGGCTTATTTCACTTCCTGAAACTGCAACGTAAGCTTCCAACTCCTCCTTAAACTTCTTTGCTATTATAGGGCTTGCACCTCCCAACAACAGAGTATCATCCGTGAATTGTGCATGATTAATGTCTTTCACCCCTTGCACGATTCTCAACCCCTGAAGGCTGTTTTGATCTTGGGAGTTTCCCAGTTGATAGCTTATAACTAAAGCCTGGATTGTGTAGAGGAGGGGCGAAAGGGGGCACCCTTGCCTTAAGCCCCTGGAGGCTTGGAAAAACTTTGTTACTTTCCCATTCACCATGGGGGCTATCCACGGTGATCCAATACAAGCTTTAATCCATTTTACAAAGGTCAGATCAAAACCAAACTTTCTCATTACTTCAAATAAAAAGCTGTGTCTAACTCTATCAAAGGCATTGGCGAGATCAAGTTTTATTATCATACCTTTGTTTTCTCCGAACGCTTGAGTGAAGGGCCTCCGTAACTAGGATGATGTTATCTGCAATATGCCTGCCTTTGATGAAGCCTCCTTCGTTTTCTGGAATGATAAGAGGGAGGATTGTTTTGATTCTGTTGGCTATAATTTTGGTGAGGATTTTATAGCTTGTGTTGCAGAGGGAGATTGGCCTGAAGCATTTGAAGGTGACTGCTCCTTTCTCTTTTGGGATAAGCACCAGGAAGGCTGAGTTGGTGCTCCCGCCAAGTTTGCTGCTCATTTGTGATTTCCTGACCATCTTGGTGAGATCAGATTTTATTATATCCCAACATTGTTGATAGAATCTGGCAGTGAAACCGTCCAGGCCTGGGGCCTTGTCTGGGTTCATTTGGTCCAGAGCCTCCTTTATTTCCTGTTGCGTTACTTCCTTGATGAGCCTGATGTTGATGTCCTCCTTAATGAGGTTTGGAATAATGGAGAGAGGGTACCGCTGAGGGTCCATGACTGTCCCTTGTGGTTCTGAGTAGAGTGCTTCAAAGGCTTCAAACGCTGCTTTTTTTATGCCCTCTGGATCTGAGATTATGTTATTTTGAACCTGAATTTCTGTCACTGCTTTATAGTGCTTCCTTGCCTCCGCTTGCTTGTATTTTTATCGCCTTCTTTCAGCCAAAGGCTTCTAGATTTTTTCCTCCAGTAGATTTTTTCCTCTCTGCATGCTTTGTGCCATTGTCTTTGAAGGTGGTCCTCATGTTGCAGGCTCTCTTGCATGATCTCTTTGTTTTCCATTTCCAGTTGATGGATCTTGAGTTGCTTTTGGGCTTCTTTGCAAGAGGTGATTGGGTTTGCTTGGCCCTTTGCCCAGGATTTTAGAGCTGTCTTTAGCCTTCTTAGTTTCTCTTCCCAAAGATAGAAAGCTAAGCCCTTAACAATATTGGTCCAAGTTTTGGAAATAAGAGGAAGAAAGTCTTTGTCTTGGATCCATGTCGGGTTAAATCTAAAAGGGATGGGTCCTTGGACTTGGTCGGTTTTGATTTCTAAATGGATGGGCTTGTGATCTGAAACACTATGGGGAAGGATCTCTGAGGCGGCGGTGAGCCCCATTAACAAGAAGGTGCTTTGGACGAGGAATCTATCTAGCCTGGCAACAATATGCCCAGGACCTATCCTTTTATTAGTCCACATGTAGAGGCCTTTGGTGGGTTTAATGCCTACTAGATCCCAGGCTGAGATTAGATCTTCCACCCATTCTCTAACTGGGTCTCTCATGATGGTTCCCCCTCTTTTTTCTTCCTGAGCCAGGGTTACATTAAGATCCCCTCTTAAAATGATATTGTCGAGTTCATTTCGCTGTAAGAAGTCTTTTAGGGATTCCCAACAGTGTTTTTTTTCCTCTATATGCTGTGGTACATAAATATTGAAGAGGCTTACGAGATATCCCGAATCTTTATGGAGGAGTTTGGTGTGAATCCAGTGCATGCATGTGTCTAAGCTGATCAGATCTATTTTGGTGGTGTTCCACAAAGTGAAGAGCCCTCCTGAGGCGCCTTTGGCATTTTCGACTATTCCTTGGTTGTTTCTCCAAACGTTCATTGAAACTTTGAGGGAGTCTTGCTGACTCATCTTGGTCTCCTGGAGGAGTAGGATGTCTTCTTTTGAAGCTTTGATAATATCCTTGAGTGCTTCCTCTTTCCTTTTGCTGCCAAAACCCCTACAATTCCAGGAGGTTAGATTCATCAATTACCTTGAAGGGAGGATTGGCCTCCTTGGGAGGCTTTGGATTTCTTTCTAATGTGTCGAATGCTGATCAATTGCTTGATAGTTGGCTGTGAGCCTTTTAGGACGTCTTTGTAGGTTTCTTGGTCTCTTTCTGCCTTTTTGGTTTTCCTGCCCCTTCCTGTTTTCTTTGGGGTGGCCCAAGCTTCGCTTGCGCCTTCTGAGTCGCTGCCTGACGAGATCTCCCCTTCTTCTATGCCTTGACTTGCTTCCATCCTTTAAGGGGATTTGTTTTTCTCCTCTTCTTCTATAATCGTTTGATTTCCTCTGTCTTCAGGGGCCTGGTTTCCTCTTGTTTCTTCCACTTGGGTGTCTTTACTTGGTTTTGTTGTCTCATCGTCAGTTTCCCTAGCCAAGATACTGAAGTTGTTCTCCTTCTCTTTGCTTCCTGGGTTTTTGGCTTGCGTTGGGGCTGTCTTTTCGTTTCGTGGTCCTTTTGTTTTGGATTTTCCTTTCCGAGCCTGTTGCCAGTCTTCATCCTCTACTTTCTCTATGTTAAGGTTTTTTGGGCAGTTTCTTTGGAAATGATCGTATTCATGACAACCTCTACATTTGAACGGAAGTTGTTCGTAATCAAGCTTTTGAAAATGTTGCCAATCCCCAACTTTTAGTTTTATCGCTTCTGGTAGGCCTACCTCCAGATCAACTTCCACACATATCCTTGCGCAAGATTACTGGTCTTTTGGGTCCGCTCTGTCGATGTAACGTCCCAATCCATTTCTGATTGCTTGAAGCGAGGAGGGATTACAACAGTGTATTGGTAGTTTCAGGAGTCTAACCCAGACGGGGACGTCTTTGGGCACTTCTGAGGTCGAATCAAAGCTTGGGGTCCAACGATTCAAATAGAGCCCTTGGGTGCCCATGAAGTACGGTCCATTTCTAAAGATTAGATCTCTATCCTCCTGGGAAATAAATTCGAAGATAAAATACCCTCTCCCAACCGCGTAGCACGTTACATTATTTGTTATCAGCGACCTCCAGTTTCTTTGAATGCAGTTGTCTGTGGTTCTGGCTGAGGTCCAAAGTCCCATGAATTGACCTATCAGGCCTCGTTCTGAGAGGGAAATTGCAACCTTCATTGGGTGATCGGGGGGAAGATCGATCTCCGAGACGACGTCTAGTCTCTTGACGAAGCTTGGGGGGTCTGAAGGTGGAAGCTTCTTATTGCAGGCTGTGACGAACTTTCGAAAGGAGGTGGTCGGAGAGGGAGGGGACGACGGCTCTCCACCTCCCTGAGCATCCATGGTGGCGGCTAAGAGCGAACCCTAGTCTCAGACCTGGAGCGAGCGCATGAGGATTTTTTCTCCCAAGTATGTTTGAAAAACTTTGGATATGTTGCCATATAGTACATTGGGAATAGCAAAGCCGACAATAAGACCTCCAATCTCTTATCCAATCAGATTAGTACATATATGTTACTTTTTATTATATAAAAATATATGCTTTTATTTCCATAGCTCCAACAATAAGTATTGTGCAAATATTTCGGGTCAAAGGACAAAGTAATATGCAGTCAACGATTTATCGATTGCTATAGTCCCTCTACGCCTACGGCATGAACTAATAATAAAAATAAAAGGTTTTCAAATTATATAAAAACACAATTTTTTATCATTAATGAATTTTATTTTTAATTACTAATACATTTTATGTGATAAATGCCTGCACAAGTGTAGACGGATTGGCAAGTGTCGTGTAAATGGAAGGAGATTTGTAAAATGAAGTCTCATGTTCGATTCTCACCCGGATTTACTCGTGTGCCATTCTTGCGGGCTGGGTGGTTGCACCTGGGGTTATAGTGGTAGCCGACAGGGATCGACCCCGTGTACGCGAGTACGAGAAACGCCAGTTACTGATTCCCCAGTAAAAAAAAATTAAAAAAAATTACATTTTATGTGATAAATGATAAAATTTTCATACAAAATCATATAAAATATTACATGTGTGTATGAAGTATTTAATCTTCTCCAAATTATAAAGTTAAATAATAAAAATAGGAGACTATAGTTAAATAATAAAAAATAAGGGGCTTTTAAATTATATGAGAACACATTTTTTAATTATTAATACATTTTATGTGATAAATGATAAAATTTTCATAAAAGAAATCATTAGTATTACAGATTGGTATATCATTAAAGAATTATATAAAAAATAAATGCTTTAAAAAATAAAAATAAAAGAAATCATTAGTAATTACAAGTTGGTATATCATTAAAGAATTATATAAAAAATAAATGCTTTAAATTAAAAAATAAAAATAAAAGAAATCATTAGTAATTACAAGTTGGTATATCATTAAAAAAATTATATAAAAAATAAATACTTTAAATTAAAAAATAAAAAATAATTTGTATAAGTTTATAGACATGCTTTAATATTTTTTTATTATATAATTTTTGTTGATTTTTTTAATTCTTGTTCGAGAAAAACAATTTATGAAAATGCATACAATTTCTTGATTAAATGTGTTTTCATTGTTGACGTGGAAAAAAAATTCTCCAATATTAGATATAAGTAGTTAATTTAGGCACCACCAAATTTTAAATCTGATCACGATAATTTAGTCACTGTAATTTAAGTGAAATGGATTTCCTTTAGAATTAGATTATGATGCATGTGCCTTATAATAATAAAAATTATATCCCCTATTGCCCTTATCTTGCTAATGCCTTTAGCCTTGGCTAACAATAGTGCTTGATAAATTGCTATCATTTCTACAATAGTATTCATATTATTCGTTGTTTTTCCAAATTCGCAAGCAAAGTATATATATATATATATATATATATATATATATATATATATATATATATATATATATATATATATATATGATAATTTACATGAAACTAGAAAAGAAATAAAAATTAATTATATTTAGTTTAAAACGTTTATATTTTGGTCATTTATATTTGGAGTTCATAACTACTTACATCCATTTCAATAATAATATTTTTTTTAATATTTAATTAAAAATATAATTATAATATATTTTAATTAATAATATTATTAATGTGCAAAGGTAACCAAAAGTTAGGTTGAAGTGCATGCATCTTGTCCAATTAGATAATCCTATTGCAACACAACTTTTAGTTTAAAAATGAGTAAACACTTCAAATCACACATAGTGAGAGAGAATGGGTAAACATAAAATGTGACAGCTAAAACCTATCTTCGAAAGAAATTTATATTATATAAGAACATAAGAATCCTTAAAACACCTCAATTTGGGAGTGATAAAGACATCAAATCACACATGGGGATTAGGGATTTAAAAAGCACATCATGTGGCAAATATTATATAATAAATTTGCTCTCATCCCTAATCAAGTGTTGAAATTTGGGGAAGCCTCGGACTTGCCAACATGCAACTCCACCTTGAAATAGATAACCCTTAAGAATAGGCACCACATCATATCTCATATCTTAATGACAATTGGGAAAACCAATACCCTAAGACTTGCCAACATGCCACTCTCCCAATCAAATAGATAACCCTTTACAATGGTCATCAGTATTAATGACAAATTTGTAATTGCCAACATGCAACTCCTCCCTTGAAATAGATAACCCTTAAGAATAGGCACCACATCATATCACATCTCTTAATGACAATTGGGAAAGCCAATACCCTAAGACTTGCCAACATGCCACTCTACCCATCAAATAGATAACGCTTCACAATGGTCATCAGCATTAATAACAAATTTGTAATGAATAAAAAATTTGGTTTTAGTGTTGGAATTTTAAACAAACAAGAAGTTTTCATAGTTTACTAAATTTTCATGACATATGTATGATATCTGATATTTATCATATTACATATTTTAATGATAAATTTATAATGATAAATTTGTAGTGAATGAGAAATTTGAATTTAGTGTTAGAATTTGGTTGAAATATTTACAATAAATAATAAATTTATTTATTTTTAGTATAGAATTTAGATAAAATTAAAAAGATTATAGTTATTTATTACTAAATTTAATTTATAATGATAAATTTGTAGTGAATGATTTTAGTGTTAGAATTTGGTTGAAATATTTACAATAAATAATAAATTTATTTATTTTTAGTATAGAATTTAGATAAAATTAAAAAGATTATAGTTATTTATTACTAAATTTTCATAAATATACATAGTATATTTATATTTTTATAAATTAAATAGTTAGATCATTATATAAAAGAGGGAGTCTCATAGATATATTTGATATCTAACTAAACTTTATTTTAAAATGAAATTATTATTATTATTATTATTATTATACCTGTCGATAGGCATGGTATATAGCATTGAGTTAGTGTTGACTAACTATTAATCAATGGTTGACCATAAAATATGTATCCATTTTACCAAAGTTTTATCAAAGTTTTGATAAATAATATTTTCAGTTAAATTTTAAATGTGATTTATCTCATATCTTATTGGCAAAAGACTTTAAAGTCTTATTACAGCCTTCACTCCTTCCAATGCAATTGCAATAAATATTTCATCCAAGTGGCATGTTTGTATTTGGACACAATTCTCGAACAACAATTCTTATTCCATCAATATGTGCTTTTGGAATAGGTGTTTTCTAGATATGAGTATGAGGAAAATGTTTAATTCTTTCAATGTTTGAGGTGGAGTTGACACATGACATTTAGAAAAAATATTAATAATAAAAAAAATATTTCAATATACACACTTATATAGTCTTAATAGGAATTTGACCACAACACTTTTTTTTGAAAGTTTTAAGTTATTTTAAAACAATATATATTATATTCAATACATAATATCAAATAATCTACAAATTTCATATCCTTACTACAAATTCATTTAAATAACATTTTCATTTTATTTTTTAAATGTAATTATACATATCGTTAACAATATATTACTCTCTTGCATTATTTTCATGTAATCAGACTTCCACATTGTTTTCATGTATTTAGACTTCGGCGGGTATTTGCTACCATGTAGCCTTGTTATTATTATTATTAGAAGAAGAAGACATGAATTATATAATAAATTTATATTTTACAAATATAATCTATTAGCATTGTAAAAGGTCGGCCCTGGAGTATGGCCTAAAACTGTTTTTGCTTGGCTAAGAGCTCGTCTTCCTCGGATGTAAGGAAACATGTTAACGACCCAAGATCCAGAGGCATCTACCTAGAGTGAAAGCCTGCCCCCTTACGGACCACCAACGGTTATTTCAGGTGGCGTGGTTTTCCTTGAATAACAATTATGAGTCAGCATGCATTCGCGGATAGCAACCAATGATGACTATCCCCACTGCTAGTTTGACATTCTGAGTTATGATAGGTTTTCCCACTCAAAAAATAAAAAAAATAAAAGATACATACAATGAATCTAAAAAACACAGTAATAAGTATTATCTTTTGCGAATTTTCTCCTTTGCATTTATTATCACTACATGCTCCATTTACGATGCATGCAACCATGCACTAACACAATGATGTACTAGCAGTTATGACAATGTGTTATACCTAGCACTACAACAATGCATTTAGTGAACCTAAAAGCACAACAAACTAGAGAAAACATGTGACTTGTCAAGTGGCATGATAAGGCTACATGGACACACCTCTATCAATGTAGTACATAGTGCAATAAGGGTGATATGCAAATTTATGATAACTTAATGGTGTGTTTAGTTTTACGCAATGCATTACATGTGGTTCTTAAACATAAGCAACATGTTTAATGCAGGTCATGACAGACCATAATCATGTGGCATGTGCACACATTGTTTGTTGGGTGTAAAATACAAATATCTATGAATTGTTGACCTTTTCTAAAATAAAAAAATTTACGCTAAAAGAAAAAAAAAAAACATTGAAATGCAAAGTAAGACATAACAAAGTAAATTATCTCATTTGCTCTCCATGGTTGGTGATAGAGGTGGGTGAGGAAAATATATAATTATCCAACTCAAATACTTTCGAAGACTAGGAATACAATCTCAAGTTGACTACTAAGAGAGATGGGCTAGAAGTTGAGTGGGGTCTAATAGTTGTGAGGGAAGTTATCGAGGTGGAACTAAAATTGCATTAATTTAAATGGTTAAAAAAATTGATGATGAATTGTACATGCTATTCAAAGAAACATATTTGTGTGTACATCATAGTCAAATGTATTAATATTAAAATAATATTTACATGTATTTATAATTTTTATCAAAAAACTCCCTCCTACATCTTGGAGGGAGTTAATATTTAAAATTTTCAAATATATTTTTAAATCACATCCATCTCATACAATTATATTGGTCGATCACTTGTGTATTTATTTATTTGTTAGCAATTGGTATGTGATAGAATACCTTATACCTTTCTCATTGAAATGGCACCATTTTGAACACAACACACCCCATGAGGAAATATTAAAGTTTGGAAAAATCCAATACATATGTGGGAGAATTATGGAATTCAACATATTGCCATGTAAGCTCCACATACCCCTCAAGTTAGGGTGCCCATGTATTGGCCCTCTCCCCTACTCTTAATCTTCGATCTTCAATGTAATTGTCTTCAAAGTTGGAAAGCATGAATAGATGTCATTTTACTTGGACATGACAATATATTTGAATTTCCTCATGAAATTCAGACTATACTGTCATTTTACTTGGACATGACAATATATTTGAATTGCCTCATGAAATTCAGACTATATCTCAAATGGATTTCATTCACTGTTGTTGCATATTAATTGAATTTTATTTGATTATGTTCAATCAACATACCTATTAACATTTTGAGAATTATTTGTCATGCGTGTATGTCATGCATTAGATCTATATTAAAAATAATGTATATGAATCTATGCTAATAAATATGTCATATAGATCTATACTAAAATGGACTATGTTAATAAGTGGACAAACTCAACGTTTTCAAGGAGTTCATTTTTTTGGCAAGGTAAAAATTACACCTTTATCCATTCAGTTATTCAAAATTTCAATGATCTGGTCATTTTAAAATGGGCCAAACCCCTTGAAGTCAAAGTTCTATAGTTGAAGTTCTTGTTAGGGCCCCATCCTATTCCCATAAGTAGATAAATAGGTTTCTATGTATGGAATCCATCTCTAGTAAATAAGGCCCATATAATGGTGTGAAAGCAATAATTATAAGAAGTGGTGTGAAAACAATAATTATAAGAAGACTTACTAGAAGGTTCTTCCTACTAGAAAGTTGTCTTTCTAGAATGTTCCTACGAGGTAGATAGAACTATATGAAGAAGTAGAAGCAATGTAATGAGATGGCATGTGAAATAAATTACAATCGAAGCTTTTCTCAATTGGAGGTTTCCCCCTCGAAGAAGCAGATGAACATTACTATCATTAATAAAGGTATAACATTTTGTGTCATTCTAGTTCTTTATTTCACTATTGTTGTTGTAATATGCCATTTCTGCAATAAATTGAGGTAAATTATAATGTTTCTACTCTACATCTTCGAATTTACTAATAAAGAACACCATAAGCATGTATCAAAGCACTTTCCTGATGATCTGTAAATTGTCGTGGATATTCCACTCGAATAGTTCGTCACAATAGATCTGATAAATAAAACTGAAATCTACACTATGGAGGTTAAATTCCTTTAGATTCTACAACATTTAGTTACTAATTTTCTGCTTATGCATGAAATAGATAAAATGCAAAAAATAGAGAACAATAACCTACAATCACACACCATCCAAAAAATAACACAAATATTTTCTCTAGGAAACCCTTACGTGAGAAAACCTAGCTAGAAGTTGAGGCTGTTATGTTCTCTTTTCTTTGGTATTGAAATAATGCAAGTACAAAGGAGAAGACACTCTCTATGGATTTACCTGAGACCCGAGGCCTATTAGGCTGCTACAAAACATTAACCTCATCTATTATTCTCTCTAATTTCCCACTCCCAATTGCTCTTCTCAGCTATGGAACAAAATACAATAGCATAGAATGGAAACCCTTCTCCTCCTAGTGGCTCGGTATTTAGCATAGTCTGATAATCATTTAAGGTTAGGGTTTTGACTTCCTTAACCTTCAATTATGATAAGGT
This sequence comes from Picea engelmannii, assembly GCA_009831015.1. Taxonomy (NCBI): domain Eukaryota; kingdom Viridiplantae; phylum Streptophyta; class Pinopsida; order Pinales; family Pinaceae; genus Picea; species Picea engelmannii. The sequence continues at coordinate 1,918,275 of ML781228.1, forward strand.
TTTGGACCTTCTACAATCTTCTTGAAATTCCTCACATGACTAGCCCCATATACATGAATAACAAAAGCTGACGTGACATCCTCTTATATTATAACAATCATAGAGTTCATAAAACCTTACACTCACCTTAATAATAATAATAATTTTAAAATGTATTTAAATAAAAATATAATTAATATATTTTAATTAATTTTATTATTAATAAGCAAAGGCAACTAAAAGTTAAACGAAGTACATGCATCTTGTCGGATTAAATAATGTTGTTGGCTCAAACACATGTCGTATTGCAACACAATTTTAACTAGATTTGGGGGAATGATAGAACACATCAAATCAAACATGTGAGAGAGAATGGGTAAACATCAAATGTTTTGATCCTATCTACAACCAAAACCTATATAAGAATCCTTAAAAGTCCTGGAACTTGGGAATGATAAAAAAACATCAAACACGGATACAGATTTGGGAATTAAAAAACACGTCATCTAGCAAGTCTTATATAATAAATTTGCACTCATACCTAATCAAGTGTTGAAATATGGGGAAGCCAATACCCTAAGACATACCAATATGCCACTCAACCCTTGAAATACGTAACCCTTAAGAATGGAATGGGCACCACATCATGTCACATATCTTAATAAACAAATTTTAGTATTATTATTAGAGTAAACAAATTTTAGTATTATTATTAGAGTATATGAATTATAGTACAACTTGAGTGGATTTAATGGTTAAGAATATATGTTTCTTCTTAAGAGATCATAAATTTAAATCTAGAGGGGGTAGAGTATGTGTACTTCTGTAAACTTTACCAATCAAATCACTGGATAAAGGGGGATCCTTTACCTCACAAACAAGAGAATCTCATATACCAATTTAATATAACTTAATCATGACCTTAAAAATAAATTATTATTATTATTATTATATAATAAATTTAAAATATATAATGAATTTATTTTACTTATTGTAAAAATGGTGCATTTGATGAATCTAAAGAAACCATGATTAAATATTAACTTTTATGAAAGGTAGTTTTCTCTGGCGCTTTCACGCTAGTGCCAAGTATGGAACTTACTGCTTGGACTAAGCTTGTCTCTTAAGGCTCATTGACATGGAACTAAAGCAATACCAAGGGCAAGAGTTACGAGGAATAATAAAGAGACCTTAGGGCATGGGAGGACTAAGACTACTCAAGTAAGAAAGAGAGACCTTAAAGGCCTTACTCCATGAGACCTGGGACTAAGAAAGACCAGAGACCATAGGGCCAAAGGGAACTAATAGAAGGACTAATAAACTCTCAGGCTAAATAGTATAAATAAATATCATTTCATTATAATAGCATCTAGTTCTATACAGAAGTGAATCAGGCAGAAAGAAGAGTTATATATTAGCATATAGTGGAACTACAATGGAACTTATAATTAAATATTAACTTTTATGAATTTTGTCTTATGTATTTATTATCACTGTATGCTCGATTTACTATGTGTGCAACCATGCACCAACATAATGGTGCGCTAGATCATGTGTTATATTTAATATCATAACAATGCATTTAGTCAACCTAAAAGCACTCCAAACTAGAGAAACATGTGGCATGCCAAGTGGTATGATAAGGTTATATGGACACACCTTTATCGATGTTGTACATAGTGCATTAATGGTGGCATGCAAAGTTATGTTCACTTAATGGTGTATTTAGTTTTACGCAATGCATCACATGCAATGTTTTAACAAACGCAATATGTTTAATGCATGGCATGACACGCCACCATGGGGTATGTGTACACATTATCCATGGAGTGTAAAATATGAATATATGTGAATGGTTGACATCTAAATTAAAAAAAAAAACAAAATTATAAAATTATACTACAAGAAAAAACATTGAAATGTAAAGGCATAACAAAGAAAATTATATGATTTGCTTTTCATCGTTGGTGAGAGATGTCCATGGAAATGAGAATTTTTTTAAAAAAGTTAAAAAAAAATAAAAAAATCAAATCAAGGATTAGTTTTGGCTACAAAAGGAGGATTATGTGGACCGAATTTGAAAATTTAGAAGAACAATACTTCAATTCATGTGTTTAATTAAAAGAAGCATTGTTGCTTCCAAGGGAGGAATGTACCAAAGGATGGTAAAATGATAAATCACATGTACTATTTTTTAATTTACTATGGTCGTAGTGCACCATTTATTAGTCTCTGTCGTAGCTAAAGAGGGACTATAGCGATCGATAAATCATTGACTTGGTGTTAAATTGTACATTGACCACACATATTTGCATATTATCTATTGTTGGAACAAGGGAAGTGAAAACATGGATTTTTATATAATAGAAAGTACCATGTTTGTCAAGATCTGATTGGACAACGGATTGGAGGTCTTATTGCCGGCTTCACTATTCCCAATGTTATATTTGTTGACATATCCAAAGTATTTGATCGTATATGATATTTTTGAACCATATATTTTCTTATGCATTGGTCGAAGGTGGATTAATGCTAGCATTAGTTCGAATGTTTCCTTAAGCATTTTCTGCTAGCTTGAATACATTGTCTACCATATTAGTATGTTTGATTTTTGCTTTGTTGTTGCGTGCTTCGAGAGAAGAGGCTTGCCACACTACATTTTTTCTTAAATGTTTGTACAGGGCTAGGCCCTTAGACAGTCCTGACAGTCTTAAGTGTTTACCTAACAGGTCTGGCAGTCTTAAATGTTTATTGTACAAGTGCGTTGGAATACAATTTCATTCCATTTTTTTGATGGTAGCCGGGCATCTTCCGCCGATTTTTATATAATAAAAAGTACCATGTTTGTCAAGATGTGATTGGACAACGGATTGGAGGTATTTTTTCCAGCTTCGTTATTCCCAATATTATATATGTTGGCATATCCAAAGTATTTCATCGTATATGGTCTTTTAGAATCATATATTTTCTTATGCAATGGTCGAAGGTGGATTAATGCTAGCATTAGTTCAAATGTTTCCTTTAGAAATTTCTGCTAGCTAAAATACATTGTCTACCATATTAGTATGTGTGATTTTTGTTTTATTGTTGCGCGCTTCAAGAGAATAGGCCTGCAACGCTGCATTTTTTCTTAAATGATTGTACAGGGCTAGGCCCTTAAGCGGTCCTGACAGTGTTAAGTGTTTACATGATAGGTTAAATGTTTATTGTGCAAATGCGTTGGGATATAGTTTCGTTCCATTTTTTTGATGGTCGACATTGTTGCTTCAGTGGTCGATGCGTGTTCGCTGCTTGGTTCCATGATTGTTGTTCTTGTTTGATTCAACTTTGCAAAGTTGAGGTCCTGCAGTTGCAGTTGGACATCTTTGTGGTTGTTCATTGGTTTGTTGTTCTTCAACCTTGCAAGCTGTTGGACATATTATTGCGGCTTCCAGTTTTTGGGGATGACCTCTTGTCATCCCTCGTTGACGGGTAAGTTTCCCTGTTGCTATTTTTCAATGGTGGGGGTCCCTGCCTCCAAATTCTGTTGCATACCATCTTTGTTTGTGCTCTTAATTTCTGTTCCTGGAAACCATGCGTTTTCATATGTCGACTGCGACGTTCATAGCTATTTGGAAAATTGCAATGTGAAGGGGTTCTCGAAAATTAGCTCAAAGCTATTAGAAGAGGGAACCATCGCCCGAGGTGTAGATGCAGGGAATGCTTTTATTTTATGGGTCGAAAAACTGCGCCCACATGTTGTCTTTCTGCCGAGTAAATTTATGGTGTTATTCATTTGCGTTGTTTCTTCTGTTTGGTACCTAGTTTCGGGCTTGTAGTTTTCCTATTTTGCTTTCCTTTTTTGGGGGGTGCTATTATTTTTTTCCCCCTTTTCTCTGTTTTTAGACAAAGTGAAAGTATCTAACAAACAACTTCAAAATCAGAGTTGAAAAGATGGAAGAAGTAATATATGTTGAGTCATATGCATGGCTTTGCATAACAATGGCCTCTTTACATTGGATGCATTCTTGTATACTGCAGGGGATTGCCTTTTCGATACATTCCAGGTTCTGCTACATTTCCGGTATTCGTTGACCAAGCTGCGTAATGGATTGATAGATTATTTCTTGGCCTATTTAAGAAATGGCGATGCGGAGGCATTGAACTCCTATGAATACAAACTGGAATCTGATTTTCTTTAGCAGTTGCACAGAATACATGATGTCGCTACGTATTTTTCAAAGATGAGGTTGTATGCATCTCCAGCTTTGCTTGCACATGAGAGGGGACTTTGGGGAGACACATTTTGTATATGGTGGTTGTCTAACTAGCTCAATATATCGGTTGGAATATGGTCATTGACAAGAAAAAGAAGATATCTACTATTCAACAAGTTGCCTCTGACAATCCATATTGCATCTTGTTCCATGATGCCAATGCTGTCAGTGGTCATTATGAACCACTCCTGTACAGAAAAATGCCCATATGCAATGTTGAAGTACCTCATATTTACTTGTCCCTCTTTTGCAAAGACCTTGAATCGTAGTGGGAATGGATTATGCATCGCATAGATTGCCATGGTTTACAACTGGCAACAAATGTTGTGTCTAACTGTGGAGATAGTCTGTTTAATGCAATTTGTTGTTTGGTAGTAGCGGAGTTTGATGTGCAGTTGCTGCAGCTTTACACTGTGCAGTCCTTTTGCAATGCAATTGTAGGCGGCAATCAACAAGCTTTTAGGTGCTTGCATCAACACCTTTTGCCATATCTCCTGGAAAATATGTTGGTAGCTGGAACTTGGCAGGAATACCTTGTAAACATGGTGCTTCCATATGAAAAAGGGAATGTGGAGGGTTGCAATTTATGTTTGCAATGGATATCTATAATATTCAGAGTAAATATCCAGGTCTAGTCAGCGTTGCCAGATGGCAGTGTCCATTCCTAGTTTACTAATTCAAATTACGATCGAACATTTGACATCCTCTAGTTGAAAACAGATACAACACATATCCATTATTAACCTTTTCTTTGACATATTGGTGGTTCAGGGTTGGATGTCCATGCCACCCAAACCACATCGAATCTACATACACATGATATGCTTTTTAGTGAGAATGAAACTCTTGCCGGGTGCGATATGGCCATAGAGGGCTTGAACAAAAAAATGATGCGTGAAATTCATCACAGTTGTGATGAGCCCATACAGGGCCTAAACAAAAAACGTAGAGTAAGTTATCACAACTTGAAAAAAACTATACGTCAAATTCATCCCAGTTGTGATGAGGCCACACAGGCCTTGAACAAAAAACGTAGACTAGGTTATCAACACCTGGGTCAGAGTGAAATTCATCCCAATTGCCATCAACTCATCATTCCCTTGGGAAAGAAACATAGAGTAAGTTACCACAACTTGAAAAAGGTCATGCACGAGAGAAAGAAATACATTGCCACGCTTCCTATTAGAGAGAAAGCAACATATCACAATCTAAAGAAACTTGTCCATGCACAAAAAAACAGAAACATGTGCGATCGCATATCCGAGAATGGTCATGCAACCGTCACATTTCGTGGGCTAGCAGCAACACCATGGACTACTTGCAATGAAAACCAGGAAACTATTTCTACCCATACTTCCCTGCGAAAGAAAAATGCAAGACAGACGTACATGAAACAAATTAAAGACACTCCTTCCATTGCATGTGCAATTTGTGAGCAACTAAATTTCTCAAAAAACAACAAGTCTTTCATGGCTGCTTTGCAAGCATAATACCTCCAGTTGACGGTGCATGATAAAGCATTTTCCAGTGGAAAAAATTGTTTTCCATGCAAACGGTCACTTGAAAATGGAAAATTACCACAGTTTGCAACCCCTGACCAAATAAGATGTAATGCACCACTACCATATGTAAGTGCACTTACATAACTTGAGGAGAGACTTGTCTCTCTCCGAATTGCATTTTCTCAAATCATTCCTTGGAGCTATAAATGACCCCAGATGGGCTTAACAAGATCAATTATTAATGTGCCTGTTCAACTAGATGTTGTGCAAAGAGCCTTTCCACAATTCATTAACAATACAATGACAATTGTCGTGGCTCTAAAAACATGCTTGAGATACAAAAATGCCTATCAGACAGGCAAAGTGCGTGTGCATGCAGTTATGAAAGAATTAAAGGAATTATGTTCGAGGGCCCTATATAAAGCACAAAACATTTGTATAAATGACAATTGGAACAATGTTCTTGTAGAAGAGGATGGAAACTTTGCAGACACTTTCGAAAATCCTAGTGAATTTGATACAAGTGATGAATCAAAGAATGAAACACCTGTTGAGACATTGGTGCATGGATTCACTGATTCACAATGCATTCGTGATTTGCAAGACAAGATTGTTAAAATTGCACCTACTGAGGGGCAACGTCCACTTGGAATATTCAAGGACAAATTCGATGAGGAAATGAACTGTCCAACACTCTTCTATGGATATGAACGTGGCACTAATATCACAGAACGATTCAGTTATCATAAAATAGTCCGATGGAAGCTGCTACATTCAAGAAGTTGCTTCTCCTGTCACATAACAAATTTGTTTTTCAAAACAATGCGCATAGTAATAGAGCAAGTTCTCTCCTGCATGTGGGTCCGAATAAGACAAGGCCAGTTACAAGGACGTGAAGTACAAAGTAAACCTGGAAAAAATTCTAAAATCTGATATTGGGTACATAGATTTCAAAAACATTCACACCTCCCCTGACTATTTGCAACAAAACAAAAAAACTATTTTTGCAATGATCCAACAATTGGGCCTGCCAACATTTTTCGTCACATTTACAAGTGCAGAGCATTGCTGGGATCCATTGGTAGTTTCCGTATCTGACCTGCATAGGAAGAGGAAACATGAAAAAGAAACCGGTGCCCTGGAAAATAATGACATTGACTACCTCATAAGAAAAGACCCAGTAACATGTACTCGCTACTATAGGCATAGAATAAATGCTTTCAGCCAATTGATATGCCATGATGAAATGTTTTTCAGAAAAATATCAGACTACTTTTTTGTGACTAAGTTTTAGAATAGGGGAAATGAACATGACCACGCACTGTTATGGATAGAGGGTGCACTAGTTTATGGATCTGATAGCAATTCAAAAATTGAACAATTTGTGGATAAATACATAACATGCAACACATATCATTTGGATCCAGAACTCGTCAAAGTCCATAGATATTACCATACAAGAAGTTGTAGAAAATGAAAAAAATCGCATTGCAGATACAAGTTTCCTGTGCCGTCAATGAGAGCTACAAGAATCATAGATCCACTTAGTTTAGAGGACAATGTTGTTGTTGAGAAATCTAAATCATTGTTCGCATTTCTAGAAGAAGGACAATTTGACGAGATGATGAGCTTCGATGCATTCTTGACAAAGGTAAATCTATCAGAAGATGAGTACATCCAAGCCATACAATGTACGCTTAGGCAACCAACAATTTTCCTCAAATGAAATCTTTCCCATATTTGGAACAACAGTTTCTCCAAGGACATGCCAGTTATGTGGAAAGAAAATACAAATGCTCAATGCATATGCTGCAACATCTTACTGTACTTCATATATGACAAAGGTTGATAAATCTATGACAAGTGCATTCAAAAGAATACACAAAGAACATGAAAGAAGTCATATTGATGCCATACAAATGATACACGCACTTGGAAATACATTGCTTAATCTTCAACAAATGTATGCTCAACAAGCAATTCACATTTCACTTTCCCTACCCCTCACTTGTAGTTCAAGAAAATGTGTCTTCATAACCACATATCCACTTGAAAAATGCACAGTTGTCCTTAAACCACCGGTTTTTCCACAACAAGAGCTTGGTCATTCAGAAGATGTGCTATGCTGCTCTATTGTTGATTATTACCTCCAACATCCATCTCCTATTAGGCATATATGTTTAGCATAATTCGTATTGCATTACAAAAAAAATGGTGCACCCATATCAAAAAGAAAAAAATCCTCTGTCATATGGTTTTTCAAATACAATAAACATTGTGACCATCAAAACTATTGTAGAGAAAAACTGTTGTTGTACGTTCTGTTCCATGAAATCGAAGAGACATTAAAACATAACTTCCCTACATGGGAGGCTACGTATGTTGCATCTCAGACTATAGTGCACATCAATGAATCTAGATTTACCTACAATGTTAATCCAACATGGGGTGATCTAGAAGTTGTAGTTAATGACCTAGAAAACCCTGACGACCATGATCAGACATTCACAAACCGAAAAAAAACCAGAATTCCTTCCGAGTCCTATGACTTGCAAGCAGATTTTCCTCGTCCTCCAACAGGTGGAAGTGAAAAACGTATCAATCTTGGTTTTCAAGTCACAAAATATCCTTTCCTAATTGAAAATAATGAATACCACAGAATAAGACGTCTTTTGAATTGCGAACAACAAACAATTCTAAAGGATGTTGCTCTTAAAAGGTGCTTGAACATGGATAGTCCTGTGCACTTGTTCCTTACAGGCGGAACAGGAATAGGGAAGACATTCACAACGAAAGCACTATTCCAAATTCTTATACAAATCTATGATTCAAACAATTTTTCTGATCCCATGAAACCAAAGGGCCTAATAGTTTCATACACAGGAAAAGTTGCATATAATGCAGGTGGAACAACGGTCCACTCCACATTTTTGATGCCTTTTAACAAGTCACAATTTCTTCCACTTAGCAAGGAAATGTTGGATACATTGTCTAAGATTTATGAGGAACTCCAACTTGTCTTTATAGATGAAGCATATTTGATTGGCAATCAGTTCTTGTATTCCATTGACAACTGACTAAGAAGCATAAAACATGTGAACACGAAATACTTTGGAAACATTGACATGATTTTCTGTGGGGATATTTACCAGGCACAACCCATCCAAGATTCTTTGATATTTGAACAACCTACCATTAACATGGAAAAAATGACCCATGACTTCTGGAAAGACAATATTAAATGCTTTGTGTAATGTCCCCACTTTGGGACATCATCACAGGGCAGAGACTTATGATGACCAGAGTAGCCAGATGGATGTTATAGCGAGTAAAGGGGTATTTGAGAGGCATTGTGGGGTCTAGTTGGCATTTATCATCATATTCCATCATTATGAGCCATTCCACACAAGTTGGATTTGGTTTCATTCCATTCCGACGATTTCCATGATTTTGACTATTTTGAGCTATAAGTTAATTAAAATCACTAAAGAGGGCATTTTGGGCACATTACTTGGAGGAACCTCTCAGTGTAATAGCTCATTGGAATCGGGAGGAGCA
>ML781228.1:1933193-1944677 GCA_009831015.1 Picea engelmannii
CAGGTTTCTCTATTTTATGAATAAAGAAGAATTGAGATGTTTTGGTTTGTCTATCTTATTGCATATGGTTGAGGTATGTTCCATGGTTATCTCTTTCTATTATTTGCTGCATACACACATATAAACACATCTAAAAGGTAGATAAGCAAAGTGTTTGACGAAATACCTCACTTAGAAAAAGTTTTAAAAATACACCAAAATAGTGATGATCCTTGCATAATGGCTTGGGATCATTACACTTTGAGTTGCAGACTACAATGCGATAGACAGATGAAACATTCATTGCAATTCTGAATAGAATGTGCACAAACAACCGAACATATGATGACTTAACATATATCAATTCCAGGTGCTTGCGGCCTACACCAACAGACCGTATGTTCCCTTACCTGTTTTACAGAAATAAGGATGTTGCAATGCATAACAGCCACATGCTATCAGCCATGCATGGTGATGGTAGCATCATCAACTCAATTGACCTGGAAGAAGACAACCATGGAAATGTGCCATGTCATGAACATACAATCACTTTACCTTCTCATCTTGTCCTCAAATTAGAAATGCTAGTTGAAATATATGCTTGTAACTATGATTCACAGGATGAATTGGTCAATGGTGTAGATGGAATACTCAAAGGCTATACGAAAACATAAAAACTTGATGTCCTTTGGATTAAGTTCCATGAACCGCATATAGGCAAGTGACAAGCAAACAAGTTGTCTTTTGTATATACTTCAAACACTGGAAGTGATTGGACCCTTATTTTGTGAATATCAAAGCCATTATCGACATCATTAAAGATAGGTCGACTGAAGATTCGAAAACAGTTTCCGATTAAAATTGCATGTGCACGTACAGTCCAAATATCACAAGGACTAACACTTGATAATGTTGCATTCCAACCTGTTGGAATTCAGATACATGGAATTGTATACACAACACTATCCTGTGTCATAAGCGTAGACTCCTTGTATTTACTAAGTCCTCTCACAAAATATAACTTCAAAGTGAAACATAAAGTTGATATTGAAATGGAACGATCGAGGACCATCGCAAAATGGAAACTGCACTATGATTACCAATTCATACAAACAAATTCATCTATATCAATTCTGTCACTTAACACACGCAACTTAAATGCACACATGGATGATATACTGAATGACTATGATACAATGAAATCCAATATTCTGTGCTTGTAGGAAACACACATGGCATTATGCATGCAGAGCAAACAATTCCCAAATCACAATTGCATATCAAGTTACATTAGACATGGGGTGATGATACTAGTGAAAAAACATGTACCAATTTTGGACCATATACATATCGATAAAAGAATGTTGAAGTTGTGCTTGCAAAATTTTTCTTCCATGGAACAAAAGTTACAATTTTGAATCTGTATGCTACTCCCCATGCAACATTCTCCAAAATAGTAGATGTTATAAACTAATGCATTGGTCCATTTCCATCTTAACGGGCCCATTGTACTTGTAGGAGACTTCAATATTGACATGCTACAAAATAATGACAGAACAAAACAATTGTAAAACTACATGTGCAAATACAGTCTCCACTTTCTTTTGAACAGCACAAGCCACATGCATAATGCTCTTATTGACCATGTCTGGTTGAATGTGCCCATTCCTCAATACAATAAATTTATCTTAGACACATATTGGTCTGATCACGATACAATTGGTATTGCACTTGAATTATGAGAAATACATCAAACATATTGCAAAGTGATATTTCTATGTTTCAAAGCATATTTGTATAGTTTGTTGCAAAAAAAAGAAAAAATAAATAAAAAGAAAAAAACAAAACAATTATCCAACTTCTTGGTTTTCGCTGAATACTACACATATTGTTCAATATACATTATGCAAAAAAGAAAAAAACAAGGTACATCTTTCTAAAAATTGTTTGTTTCTCTATTAAGCTTATTCTACTTTTTTTAGTATTTGTACATAGTACTTGCCTTTTTCCTTTACATGTTAAGTTATGTTCATATTCCTTTTGATTTGTGCTTTTGTTCATAGAAACAAACAGGATAACTGGACGCCGCAAAGAAATCCTAACCAGAGATGTAGACGAATCCATGCAAAGGTGCACTTTTTTCCTGTCCATGTTACATACTAAACAATTTTTCGTTTACTCTGTCTGTATTTGTCAAACTTGTTTTCAGTTGTGTTTTTTTATTTTCTCGTTTTGTGCCTAGAGCCTGCCAACCCACAGGTCCTCCATCCAACATAAATACTATGCTGAGCCAATGAGCCCGCAAGTCCGGTTGTCAGATTCTATATCTCCCAACTATGGATGTTGTTTGTAGGACACAAAACATTAGAGGCCCAATTTACAGCCCTCCAACCCACAAGTGCGCGCTCCAACTAACTGGCTAAGTATGGAATAAGGTATCTATGCATATTTTGTATGTCTTGGTCCACAAATATACTTGTCAATTTGTATATCATCGAGTTGTGGATGTTATTCTTAGGGCACGGAACAATACCCACGATCCAAAAAAATGTACATACTCTATAAAATCTCAACCACCCCACAAGTCCGCTTGTCAATTTGTATATCGCGGAAGTCTGTGTGCTATTTGTAGGAAACAAAACAATAGAGACCTGCTTTTTGAGTCTGCCATCCCGAGAAACCACGATCCATAAAGTGGCCAAGTATGGAATGCGATGTCTGTACATGCTCTGTAAAATCTCATGTCCATAATTTATAAAGGTACATATTTAGTTTTTCCTAGTTTCTAGACATACTGATCTGGTCACCACACAGTTCGTGTTCCACATGAATTATGAAATATCCACTATGAGTCACACTGAGCCCTTTGGTTTCCTTATCCACTTTTATGGCCGCTGGTTCCCCTCTACGCATTATCAAACTCTGTCCATGTTCCATACTAAACAATTTTCCGTTTACTCTGTCTGTATTTGTCGAACTTGTTTTCAGTTGTGTTTTTTTATTTTCTTGTTTTGCGCTTAGAGCGCACCAACCCACAGGTCCGTCATCCAACATAAATACTATGCTGAGCTAGTGAGCCCGCAAGTCCACTTGTCATTTTCTATATCGCCCAACTATGGATGTTGTTTGCAACACACAGAACATTAAAGGCCCAATTTACAGCTCGTCAACCCACAAGTCCACGATCTAACTAAATGGCTAAGTATGGAATAAGGAATCTATCCATATTTAGTATGTATTGGTCTGCAAATCCACTTGTCAATTTGTATATTGCCGAGTTGTGGATGCTATTTTTAGGGCATGGAATAATATAGGCCCATTTTTTACCCCGACAGACCGAGAACCCGCAATCCAAAAAAGTGTACAAACTCTATAAAATCTCAGCCACCCCGCAAAGCCGCTTGTCAATTTGTATTTCACGGAAGTCTGTGTGCTATTTGTAGGATATAGAAAAATAGAGACATATTTTTTGAGGCCTCTATCTTGAGAACTCGTGATCCAGAAAGTGGCCAAGTATGGAATGCGATATCCGTACATACTCTGTAAAATCTCATGTCCATACTTTATAAAGGTACATATTTATTTTTTCTTGGTTTCTATACATACTGATTTGGTCACCACACAGTTCTTGTTCCACATGAATTATGAAATATGCACTATGAGTCTAACCGAGCCCTTTGGTTTCCTTAGCCAATTTTATGGTTGCGGGCTCCCCTCTACACGTTATCAAATTCTCATTCCCTGTGTTCTGAGTGTACATATTGCATCCAAAACTTGGTAATCCATGTCTATGCTTGTGGGCTCCTAGACGGTAGAGTGGAACATTGCATGTCCATCTAATATTGTGCTTGAGAGTTCGGTGATCTGCAATTGGACCCAGCCTGGAAGCTTGCGACTCCTTTGCTAATTTTCTTTAATTAAATTGTACACTATCAATATTCATTATTAATAATTTAGTACTTGAAACCAATGTTAGCTATAATATGAGCCAGTCAGCCCACAACTTTGCTTGTCAATTTCTATATCGCCCAACTATGGGTGCTATTTGTAGGACACAAAATATTAAAGGCCCAACTTATAGCCCACAAGTCCGCGATCCAACTAACTGGCTAAGTATGGAATAAGGAATCTCTGCATATTTGGTATGTATTGCTCATTTTTGGGAACCTGCCAACCTTGGAGTCTGTGTGTCAATTTGTATATCGCGGAAATCACTAAAAGTAGAATGTTGAGCTGGCCAACGTGCAAATTTGCTTGTCATTTTGTATATCGCAGATGCCCGAAACTTCGGTGATCTACAATTGCAACTAGACTCAAACCTTGCGACTCATTTCATAATTTTGTTTAATTAAATTGTACATTATCAATGTTTAATATTCATATTTTAGTACTTGAAAATTACTATCCTGCCCCCCCCCCAGCCTTGCAGTTCGTCTGCTAGTTTTTATATCACGTAACTGTAATCGAGAAACTCTGGGTACTATTTACAAGACACGTAACAATAGAGGCCCACTTTTTATCCTGCCAACCCGAGAACCCACGATCCAAAGAATGTACATGCTTCCCTTCTCTATGCTCTCTGGAAGCCTGCAGAAAATCATAGTTTCCATACTTACCCAGTTTCCTGCAATTCCGCAAATACACAAGCCCTCCGCTGAACTGCACCATCATGCCCTCTTACATTTTACATGTTTTGCAACTCGTTGTCCTCGCTATCGCCTGTAAACTTATTTTGAAGCCTGTCCAACCGCTTTTCAGACTTGCCCATTGCTTCCTTGCTTGCTCTTCCCTGTCTCCGTTGCCTTCGCACATGTCCATATTAAGAAGTAATATATATATGTTGAAAAGTCAACAAGAAACATGTGTCTAATTTAGTTTTCCCTTAATTAAATTAGACAATAAATATTAATCTATTATTTCATTCATAAATGAGTGATTTGGAATTGTAACAGAATTATAAGTGTAGTTAAGTGAGTTAATATCAGTTGTACTAGTTGTAACTAAACATGCACTAGTGAGAGTTCAGTTAATTAGTGAACTCACATGCAACTGAATATTCGCCATGGTTAACTACATGCATGTCAGTTCCAATGGAGATCCAGTTGAGATAATAGGTGAAAGGGACAGTTGGATATCAGTTTTGATTTGTTCACACATGCAGTGAATATGCTTATGAGCATGTGCAAATAAGGCAATTGTATTCATTCAATTCATTGTGAGAATTCAGATTACAGAGTTTGTGCAGAGGAGGCAGGCTGTCTGGACATAGGAATTGGCGCATGTATTTGCTAATTTGTGTATGACAGTGTGAGACGATTGTATTGTACTGAGAGCTCTTGGATTAGAGTTTTGTATGAGATTGTTTCATGATTCATGATATACATAATATATGATAGTGGGGTTTTTAGCTTTACACTTTCCTGGTAAAACTTATGTGTTGTGTGTTATTGATATTTCACTTTGTGCATTGTGGTTGTGATCGTGGTTTAATTTCTTCCGCAAAAGTAATTGTAGAAGCAATTCTGTATTTAACAATAGCGGAACTTGTTAGATCAGGAGAATCGTAGGAATACATTAATTTGTATCGAAATTTCTACATGGTATCAGAGCCACGAAGGCCATAGAGTCACGGAAGTGAGGTGCGAACATAATTTCATTCTCGCAGGTCCTGCCTCTAGCCGGGCGCGAACTGTAGTACTGAAAACTTCTGGTGTTTTCAAGAACAATAATTCTCGCACCCTAGACAAAGGCAGGGTGTGAACTTCATTGGTATTCTCACAGGAAAATACAATAGTAGGGTGCGAACTTCCCTCACCCTAATAGTGGAGCAGGGTGTGAACTTCCCTCACCCTAACAGTGGAGCAGGGTGCAAACTTCCAGGGCATTCTTGCAGGTAAATACACTAGCAGGATGCGAACTTGACAGGCAAGTTCGTAGGCTATACACAGGTAGGGTGTGAACTTCCCTTAGGTTTCTCTCAGGTGGGGTGCGAACCTCCCAGGGCAAGGGGAAAGTGAAGGGGTTGAGTTTTGGGTTGGATAACATTCAAATTTGCAAGATTTTCTTGGTGCAACACTTGATTCAAGATCGAAATGTATTTCAATGGCTTGAGGTTAGAGTATGCACTCGAGGGTAGCTCTAACTACATTGCTTGGAAGGACATGATGGAGGTAGTACTCGGAGACAATGGCTTGAAGGGTTACATTGACGCAGATATTTCTAAGACAGATGCGACAGATACTGCAAATCTTGATGCATGGCAAAAGAAAGTGGTGAAGGCGAGGAGGATTATGTTGGAGGGAGTATGAGACCACATTGTCTCAAGTCTCCATGGGAAAACCACACCATATGCAATGTGGAAGGTTTCGACATATCTGTTCCAAAACAGTAGCGACCATAGGAAATCGACGCTCAAAGATAAACTCAGGAAGATTAAGATAGAGAAAGGCGACACCATTCCAAAATATCTCACAAAGTTTGTCCAATGTTGGGATGATCTTGTAAGTGTGGGAATAACAGTCGCTGCTGATGATTTGGTGAGCTTGGCGCTCCTAGGGCTTTCTAAGAGTTGGCACAGTTATCAAGACTCTGTCAATGGAAGGTAAAAGTTGTTGGATTGGGAACTACTATGGTCGGATCTGGTGCAAGAGGAGTTCAGGCGGAATACCAGAGATGGATCTTCATCAAAGCGTGATGATGAAGAGGATTGTTCTTTGACTACCAAGGCAAGGAAAGGGAAAGGGAATAAATTCCAATCAAATTCCGAGTCTAAAGTCAAGAAGCTGGATTTGTCCAAAGTGAAGTGTTTTCACTGTCACGAACATGGGCATCTCGCTACTATCTGTCCGCAGAAGAAGAAGAACAAGATGGTTGCTGGAGCTGCAACTAGTGAGGCTCTTATCTCACAATTTGAGCTTGAATTCACTTTGATCACATGCATGGCTTCAAGTGCATCGGGATCGGTGTGGTATTTGGATAGTGTCGCTTCCTTCCACATGATGGGAGATAAAGAGTCTTTCATTGACTTGGAGGAGAAAGATCTCAGAATGCATATAGAGATGGGCGATGATGGAAAATATAGTGCAACTGGTATTGGTACCATTACCTTTCAGAGGGAGTCAGGTAAACCATTTCAATTGAAAAATGTTATGCATGTTCCAGGTCTAAAGAAAAACTTGGTCTCAGTCGCAATGTTGGAGGACAGAGGCTATGATGTTGTTTTTAGCAGTGGTATAGCCTACCTATGACATAAAGCAACAGATCAAGTCAAGAAGATAGGGATTCGAGTTAAGAATCTCTACATGCTGCAGGTAGATGGCTACGGTGCCATGATAGGCAAGGCATAAACAGTGGTGAGCTGGGATGAGGGCGAATTATGGCACAGGATATTAGGCCATCTTCATCATGGAGCCTTGAAGATCATGCATCAAATATCTACTGGACTTCCAAGGGGAACACTTGCTCAGTCAGATCAGTGTAAGGGGTGCACCCTGGGGAAGTATGTAAAGTCCACCTTTCATGAAAAGGAGAACCATGCTTCGGTAATCCTGGAGAGATTTCACACAGACGTGTGTGGACCATTCTCAGTTGCTTCAATAACAAAACATAGGTATTATGTTATTTTAGTTGATGATTTTTCTCATAAATGTTGGATATTCTTCATGCAGAAGAAGGATCAAACATTCTCAAATTTCTGTGAGTTTAAAGCATTGGTGGAGAAAGAGTCGGGGAAGCAAGTGAAAGCTCTAAGGAGCAATAATGGTGGAGAATACATCTCTAACGAATTCAAAGAATTCTGCAGCAGAGAAGGAATTTGAAGAGAACTCATCGCGCCTAATAACCCACAACAAAATGGGGTCGCGGAGAGAAAGAACAGAACGATCGTGGGTGCAACACGAGAAATGTTGCATGATCAGGGCCTACCATTGCATTTGTGGGCAGAAGCATGCAATACTGCAGTTTATGTGCAGATCCGTTGTCCTCATAGAGTACTTGGCATGAGTACACCTGAAGAATCTTTTACTGCTAAGAAACTTGATGTTTCTCATTTTAAAATTTTTGGTTCATCTGTTTATATGCATGTAAACAAGGATGCTAGGAAGAAGCTGGAACCGACTGATGAAGTTGGGATATTTGTGGGGTACACAGAAACACCCCATAATTATTGTGTGTATTTGTCGAACAGTAAGATGACTGTTATGCTGCGGGATATAAAATTCGATGAGGGGAAAGCCATGCAGTTGTCACTTGAGAGGGAGCTAGACTTGCATGCAGAAGAGGAACTGTTGGTTCCCAAGGATGAGTCTCAAGATGTGGATCATCCACATGAAGAGGTTCATAGAGTGGAGGAAACCACTCAAGCAGATCTATCTGTCAGAAATGGCAGAAAGTGCACCACGAAAGCTGATAGATTGAGACTAGATGCTGCACAAAATATAGGAGCCCCTATTTCACAACGCAGGCAAAGACAGTCTCCTAATCGATTTGCTAGATACATGGCTCTTATGAGCAAATGTATTGTGACTGAACCATCTTCCTTTCAGGAAGCAGTGTAGGACCCCACTTGGGTTGATGCTATGGTAGAGGAGTATGACTCCATTGTCAAAAATAGTGTATGGGAAATTGTCCCAAGACCGATTGATAAATCAGTGGTAGGTTCAAGATGGATCTACAAGGTAAAGCAAGTTGCTGATGGGAGTGTGGAGAAATACAAGGCCAGGTTTGTGGCGTAGGAATTCTCACAGATTGAGGAGATAGATTATGGTGAGACCTTTGCACCTGTCACAAGGTACTCTTCCATAAGATCCATCCTTTCACTCTCAGCGCAGATGGGCTGGCGCATTCATCAGATGGATGTGAAAGATGCATTCCTCAACGGGATCATTGAGGAAGAAGTGTACATTGAGCAGCCAGAAGGTTTTGAGACCTTTGACAGAGAGTTGCATGTGTGCAGACTCAAGAGAGCACTGTATGGGCTGAAGCAAGCACCCCGTGCTTGGTACACACAGATACACAACTATTTCACAGGATTGGGCTTCACCAAAAGTGAAGCAGATGCAAACCTATACCAAATTGTGGTGGAGGGTAAGCTATTAATCATTGTTCTTTATGTTGATGATTTAATACTTGTTGGAAAATATTTAACAGACAGCGAATGCTTGTCATTGATGGCAAGTACAAAAGTAATGATGGCTTGAGTACAACAGCGATGATCAACAGGCAAATAGAAGATAAGTCAAGGAAGATCGAATGATCGAAGGCAACATTGACAAAATGATCGAAGGCCCGAGAAGCATTTCTGATCGTTGGATCCCATCCAAAATTCCCGACAGCATGAGGGCTGTCAGATCTGAATAAAGACAAGAAGAGTGTGCTGAAGAGGAGGATAGATCTCAAGCGTTAGATTTGAGCGTAGGGTCCAACCACCATTGGATTGAGGAAAGCATGCACGATCTTTAAAAGTGCAAGGAGTAGAGGGCTCACAAATCTCGAAAGCAGGAGGATCGTCCATCTCAGGGGGTTATGTGGACCGTTGATCCGACTCTCTGTCAGATTTTCAGGGATCACAAGTTGGAGATGACAAGTAGTTTCATCCATAGAAATCTTGATTTCGCAATATGCAAAATCGCGACATAATCTGAGCCTTCAAATCAAGATCACATCTAAACTGTCTATCCGACTCACGTCAACAAACCATGTCAGCTAGGAACACGTGGCACATCCAGGTAATGATAAGTGTTAGACTGATTCAACATGCCAAGCACATGTAAGTCACAAATCGGGGTGACACATGGCAGTTATTTAACACATGTGACATCAGCAGACGTACACCTTGTCGGAGTTTCAGGGATCGAGAGTTGGACATGTCAAAGATTATTGACATCAGGAATCCCGATATCGCGATATGTGAAACTGCGATGTAATTTGAGCCGTCAGATTAAGGTTGAATATGGACCGTTGATTCCAGCCCTTGTCGGAGTTTCGGGGATTGAGAGTTGGACATGTTAAAGATTATTGACATCAGGAATCCTGATATCGCGATATGTGAAATCACGATGTAATTTGAGCCATTAGATTAAGGTTGAATTTGGACCGTTGATTCCAGCCCTTGTCAGAGTTTTGGGGATCGAGAGTTGGACATGTCAAAGATTATTGACATCAGGAATCCCGATATCGCGATATGTGAAATCATGATGTAATCTGAACCGTCAGATCAAGATATGATCTGGATCATTGATTCGACTTCTTTACGGAATTTCGTGGATTGGGATTTGTAAGTGATAAGAACATTGAACATCAGGAATGCCAAAATGCTGAAACCTGATTTAAAGGCAAGATTAATAAAGTTCATCCAACGGTGCAGATAAATTGGAATATGATCGAAAGGTTATTGTTCTCTCTCACAGTTAACCCCTCAGTTACGAGTCTGTTAGTGAAATGGACTCATGATTGCAAATCAGTTAGCATTTCAGTTAGCGTTTCAGTTTCTCGGACAATTGTCTTTCTTTTGCCTAAGGAGTTGGGAAGTTGAACCGTCGTGTAGTTGTGTATAAAAGAAAATGACACAGACTGTGTATGGTTGGCTGTTCCAGATGAAAAATGAACGAAACGTAAGAAAGGGAAAATGAGAGGATGCGTAGCATGAGACTTAGAAAATGTGCAGAGTGAGATGAAACGCAGAGAAGAAGCATAGCAGAATGACAGAAAGAGTAAAAGAAGAGTAGAATGAAAGAAAGAGCAGAAGCAGAGCAGAATGACAGAAAGAGAAAAAGCAGAGCAGAATGACATAACAAGTTGAAGAAGAGCAGAATGAGAGAACGAGTTGATGCAGAGCATACCTGCTAAACAGACAGAGGAAGAGAAGAGCAGCAGAACAATGTGTAGAAGACCAGATTTACAGAACAAAGAAAGATTGGTAAGAACTGATTTATCTGTAAAGTTGACTGTTTATTTAGCCATTCATTTTCTAGGGAGGTTGGGAGGTGCTAGGGAGGATTGGTGTCCTCAGAAGTTCAAGTGGGTGCTTGAACACAGGGAGTTGTAGCTTCCATCTGGTTGTAGCCAGAGAAACCAGGGTGGCAGGGTGGTGCAAGGGAGAACAAATGTTCTCTGTTATACAGGTTGGAGCCTGTGTAACTGGAAGTTGGTGCTTCCATCCAGTTGGTGCTGGAACATTCAGGAAGTTGGTGCTTCCATCCAGTTGGTGCTGGAATATTCAAGGAGTTGGTGCTTCCTTCTAGTGGGTGCTAGAAAAACCAGAGAGTTGGTGCTCTCAAACAAGTTGCATCTTGTAAAACAGAGGTAGCAACCTCACATTGAGTTGGTGCTCAATTAGAGATGATGTACAAAACCTAAAAGACTTCCTATCATTTCGAAGAAGAAGAGGTTTTCTCCCTTTATGGGTTTCCTCATGAAAATCTGTCTCTGTGTATACCTTATGTGTGACTGATGCTTTTTACTTTTACTGTCCATATGTTGTATAATGTTGATGATCACTTGAAGAAA
>ML781228.1:1953794-1974941 GCA_009831015.1 Picea engelmannii
ATTCATAACTGAGTGATTTGGAATTGTAACAGAATTATAAGTGTAGTTAAGTGAGTTAATATCAGTTGTACTAGTTGTAACTAAACATGCACTAGTGAGAGTTCAGTTAATTAGTGAACTCACATGCAACTGAAGATTCGCCATGGTTAACTACATCCATGTCAGTTCCAATGGAGATCTAGTTGAGATAATAGGTGAAAGGGACAGTTGGATATCAGTTGTGATTTGTTCACACATGCAGTGAATATGCTTATGAGCATGTGAAAACGAGGCAATTGTATTCATTCGATTCATTGTGAGAATTCAGATTGCAGAGTTTGTGCAGAGGAGGCAGGCTGTCTGGACACAGGAATTGGTGCATGTATTTGCTAATTTGTGTATGAAAGTGTGAGATGATTGTATTGTACTGAGAGCTCTTGGATTAGAGTTTTGTATGAGATTGTTTCATGATTCATGATATACATAATATATGATAGTGGGGTTTTTATCTTTACGCTTTCCCGGTAAAACTTCTGTGTTGTGTGTTATTGATATTTCACTTTGTGCATTGTGGTTGTGATCGTGGTTTAATTGCTTCTGCAAAAGTAATAGTAGAAGCAATTCTGTACTTAACAATAGCGAAACTTGTTAGATCAGGAGAATCACAGGAATACATTAATTTGTATCAAAATTTCTACAATATATATATATATATATATATGTCTTGTTTCTAAATCTTTAATTCTAACTGGTCATCATGCAGGCACCGTCTAAATTGTCATTGATGGGCGCAAGGATCGAGAAGTTCTACCATTAATGAAATATTTGTGGATGCTTTTGCTATCACTTCCCACTGTTAATTTCAAAAACCTTGGAATGTCATTCGTACGCCGTTAGCTTCGTTCCTTCACGAAACTTCCAATCCTTAAATTTTCTTCGTCGTAACCAGCACCTTCACACTTCTAAGTATGCAATAATTAATCTTTACTTCTACCAGCTCACCATACAACATTCATAGTCATTGTCATTTATGAAGGAAGACCTTGAGGAGATTTTCCATTCGCATTCATTGAACCAATGTTTCCGGCGGGTTATATTGCGCCCTCCATTTCTTCATTTCAGGCAGCCTCTGGAGCAAACCAACGTTTTTATAAACTACTAGCGGAAGTTCCACAACAGTTCTGTACATATACATTAAACATATTCGTTCCTAAGGTCCAAAAATTAATAGTCCATCATAAATTTGATAGTTTTGGCAAGCTTTCGGTGCAGGAAAAGGGAAAAAGAATTGTAGGGCAGGCAAACCAACCCGAAATTTAGGGTGAACACATGGATCTTGACACTTATCTGGATAGCATATTCTGCGACCTTGATCATACTAGAGACCCAATTCAACATGGCTACCAAATGGACATAGTTGATACCAATTTTTTTTATGAAGATGAATCCTTCGTATTCCAGAGTGTTGTTTTTGAAAGCGAATCAAAAAAATTAATTATTGAAAAAAAAGATGTCAAAAATAAGAAAAGAAAACATCATTCAGAACTTGACCTATGCAGGCGTCCAAAGTCTCTCAACTTCACATGGTAACCGAAGATGCTCTTCATGACTCCATTCGAGTTATTGAGGCCTAGAATGCCAAACTAAAGGACCGGATTAAGGAATTAGAGGAAGCTTTGTTTCCTATTCCATTGCTTGGAAGCCCTTTGGAAATAGCCATACCTTTGACTCCTTGCACCCCTACAACAAATCTAAAAGGCTCCTCCAACTTCCTCACATCCTGTAGAGGATATGTGGAGAAAAATATCAACAAAAGAATGGAGCTGATTACTAAGTCCTGGGAAACATCACAAAATATGGATTCGGTGGGAATCAGGGCACATAACGTGCTCCAACTTTTGCAGATGGATTTAAAAAATGAAGAAACTTTCTATTTGCACACAATCATCCATTTTTCCTTTCATGTCAACAACATGCCAGAAATGACAAGAAGACAACATGGTCTCCCATCCACAAAACGACTCATTCAATTAGAAGCATGCTGGAAAGAAAAGGTGAAGAACCTGTATCTCATCGTCCAGTCATGTAAGAAAACAATATCAAAGAAAGAAACATTAGTCACAAAGCTATCCAAAATAGACTTAGTCGGAAGGATAAATGACTTCCAGGACCCCAACTTAATCGTCAAGTCATTGGCATTAATGAAGCAAGATTTCAATAAACAACTTGATAATTTTAAGGCCTTGTCTCTAGAAAAAATTTACAGGATTCTTGAATATCATGAGGAAGATGTGGACAACTGGCTAGTCCGCTATTCGGTGCAGAATGGAGACATTCATTAGTTTCTGTGTAATTTTTCTATTGATCTAACCGAATTAGAAAATGAACTTTTCAGCATTAATATCCGAAATGATATCAACATCGCCCCCTTTAGAAGCTATATTGAAGAGAACTTGAAGTGGGTCCCCGACGAAATCCAACAAGAAAATGCATCAACAAGAAAATAGCAAAATTCCTTCTTGGAACATTCCTATACATCCTTTGTTTATTAGTCCAGTTATTCAAGTGGGCCGGCCACAAAAATCAATAGGAATAAGTATCAACAAGAAAATACCAAAATTACTTATATGTACCATGCCTGTAAGTGTATAGTCATAGTCCTTTCTTTATCAATCCAGTTATTCCACCTTTTCTGAATATAAATTTATAACCAATGACTGATATCTTCCCATTTCTACTTTTCAGGTATTACACTCTACCATGTCCCACTTCTTCTTTCCAGTCTTATTTCTTGTACATATTTTTCTAATGGTTCGTGGGAGCCCCAATCCCAATCTATATGACAAACACATTTTAATTCCTAGGAATATGTAACAAAGTATTCTTTTTTTCATATATTCGAAATAAAACTATTCTTTTGTCTCCTCATATATTTACGTGTTCCTACATTTTTATCTTCAGCTATGCTAAATGTGAAGACATTATGTTTATTTTATTTCAATTATGTTCCTTTCTGATGCGTATTTTTCCCTGTTTGGTCATTTTCAAAATTACATATGCGGTAAATCAAACTCAAATTTCACATATCATATTTCACACACACACACACACACACACACACACACACACACACACACACACACACACACACACACACACACACACACACACACACAAATGTCATAAATTTGTGTTCACAACTTTATCTTTTCCACCTGTCCTTCATATTGTTTGCCACAAAGGTCGTTACAATTCAAATAGTCTGAAGTCCGCTTGTCAATTTTTATATCGCAGAACTCTGGGTGTTCTCTATACGCCACAAAACAACAAAGGTCCATTTTTCAGCCTGCCAGCCCGAGAACCTACGATGAAACAATTGAATAAGTATGGATTCGGGGCTCTGTCCATGCTCTATCAAATCTCATCCCCATAGTTTATAAAAGTACATATTTTGTATGTATAAAAGTAAATATCTTCTTTTTAAAATTACATCTTTGGTATGTATAATTTATGCTGTTCAGGGACCTTTAATTTCATAAATTTCATTTTCTTCTCTCTAGGAGCCTTTGTTTTAAGGAAAGCTAATTCGAGAATGCTGGTTTTTTGGTGCTTTTCTCCACGAAACTATGTAATAGCCATTACTACTATTTTTTTTATCTTTTCTTATCTGCAACTGTATGTAAAAAAAACTACAGGAATGCTAAATGTTTTTGACACGAGCCCCTTAAAATTCAAATAGTGCTGAAGTCCGATTGTCAAACATATCATATTTCACACACACACACACACACACACACATGTCATAAATTTGTGTTCACAACTTTATCTTTGTCACCTGTCCTTCATACTGTTTTCCACAGAGGCTGTTACAATTCAAATAGTCCGAAGTCCGCTTGTCAATTTGTATATCGTGGAAATCTGGGTGTTCTCTGTAGGCCATGGAACAACAGAGCCCCATTTTCAGCCCGAGAACCCGCGATGCAACAACTGAATAAGTATGGATTCAGGGCTCCATCCATGCTCTATCAAATCTCATCCCCGTAGTTTATAAAAGTACATATTTCGTATGTATAAAAGTAAATATCTTCTTTTGAAAATTACATCTTTGGTATGTATAATTTATGCTGTCCAGGGACCTTTAATTTCATAAATTTCAATTTCTTCTCTCCAGGAGCCCTTGTTTTAAGGAAAGATAATTCGGGAATGCTGGTTTTTTTGTGCTTTTCTCCACAAAACTATGTAACAACCGTTACTACTATTTTTTTGTCTATTCTTGTCTGTGACCATATGTAAAAAAAACTACGGGAATGCTAATTTTTTTTGACACGAGGCCCTTAAAATTCAAATAGTGCTGAAGTTTGATTGTCAATTTGTATACCGCGGAACTATTAGTGTTCTTTTGTAGGGCACATAACAACAAAAGCCCAATTTTCAGCCCCACATCCCGAGAACCCGCCATCCAAAAACTAGCTAAGTATGGTATGAGGGCTTCGTGCATGCCCTTTAAAATCTCATCCCCATACTGTATAAAAATACATATTTCGTATGTATAAAAACAAATATCTATTTTGTAAAATTACATATTTTGTATGTATAACTTATGCATATTTTCCCCTACCTGGTCATTTTCAAAATTACATATGCGGTAAATCACTCACTCAAATTTCACATATCATATTTCACACACACACACACACACACACACACACACACACATATATGTTTCTTTAAATTTATAGGAATATGTAAGACATTTTATTATTTTTTCTATATAAATGTCATAAAATTGTGTTCACTACTTTATCTTTACCACCTTTCCTTCTTACTGCTTGCCACAGATGCCCTTACAATTTAAATAGTCTGAACTCCACTTTTCATTTTGTATATCGCGAAACTCTAGGTATTCTTTGTTAACCACGGAACAACAGAGGCCCATTTTTCATCCTGCTAGCCTGAGAACCTGTGATGCAAAAACTGGCTAAGTATGGATTCAAGGCTCTGTGCATGCTCTATAAAATGTCATCCCCATACTCTATAAAAGTACATATTTCGTATCTATAAAAGTGAATATCTTCTTTATAAAATTGCATCTTTGGTATGTATAATTTTTGCTATCCAGGAACCTTTAATTTCATAAATTTCAATTTCTTGTGTCCAGGAACCCTTGTTTTAAGAAAAGTTATTCCAGGAATGCTAGTTTTTTTTGTTCTCTTCTCCACGAACCTATGTAACAGATGTTACTACTATCTTTTTGTGTTTTTTGTCCACGAGCATATGTAAAACATATGTAAAGAATACTATTTCGGGAATGCTAAATTTTTTGGACATGATGCCCTTAAAATTCTAATAGTCCACAAGTCCGATTGTTAGTTTGTATATCGTGGAACTATCGGTGCCTTTTGTAGGGCACAGAAGAACATAAGCCCAATTTTCAGCCCGACATCCCGAGAACCCGCCATCCAAAAACTGGTTAAGTATGGAATGAGGGCTCTGCTTTGTAAAATTACATATTTTGTATGTATAAATTATGTTGTCCAGGAATCTTTCATTTCATAAATTTCAATTTCTATTGTTTCCACGATCCCTTCTTTTAAAGAAAACTAAGTCAGGAATGCTAAATGTTTTTGTGTTTTTTGTCAACAAACCTATGTAACAGATGTTACCACTATTTTTTTTCAGTTTTTTCCCATGAACCCATGTACTTCAACTTCCTGCCCACGTGTCTATACTCCTTCACATTTATTCCCTTTCCCGTGGATGGGGTGCTAGTAGAGCACACACGTCGAGCATAGCAGCCAGGAGCGATCCTCCGTGGCACTGACCACGTGACGACTGCGTGCCACTCCCTCCCACCTGCCTCATGACTTTAAGTTCATCTTGCTCAAGGTAGCACGCCATTACTCTCAGTGTGACCTGCTCTGCCTTCGCATCCTTTCGACGAACCAACACCCTCATTCGGCCTTTACTCTGTGCGTGCCACCATTTATGGAACCTTACCATCTCCCTGGCCTATTTCAATTTCTCCAGCGACTCCAGATGGCTCATTCTTTCCTGTTTTTTCTTCTCAGAGCTCAGCCTCCTACCCAACCTTTCCCTGCTCTTCTTTTGTCCTCTCCTGCTCTGTTCCTGGAACATTTTCTCTCTCCCACTGTCCTGGAGATGCCCTGTCTATGAGGAAATTTGAAACGTGGGTCATCCTGGCAGCCAAATCAACCCTGTTTGGTCCTCAGTCCCTCGCCTGCTCCGTCTCTATTATCCTCCTCCTCTTCGGCCACCTCATCCTCCTCCCTGGTTCAATCAACTCAAATTACCGCTTCTCTCCTACCCCTTGCTACATCCCTTGCCAATAGAATGGAGGGGCTGGACTACTTAGGGGCCTCACTGGACTACAACCTATGACCTTTAGGTAATTTAGCCTCTGTTTCGCACCCAGGCCCTTTGTCTCCTCCCAACTCTCTGGCCACCCAGTCGCTTCAGGACCAGCCTCACGATGCCCAATTTTAGATGGATGGTCTGAAATCTAGTCAAAATTCACGATGACAACCCCAATATCAAGCCGATTCCAATGCTGACTCAGAATGTGATTGGAAAATAGGCCTTGCACTGGTGCAGAGCCTGGTATTCGACCTACATCAGGACATGGATGATCTCTGGTTCCGCCTAGAGACCCTAGACGACAAAACCTCTCAACTCTTGTAGTTTCTCTCCATGTTACAGGGTGCTCATCACCTCCCAGTAGAGGCAGCCCAAGCAACAACATCCCAACCAACAACCATTGTTGGCATTGGAAACTTTGGTCTACGAAAAGGCAGACCATGAGGACTAGAGGATTCCATCACCACCAGAGGACGTCCAGAAGGAAGAGAAAATGCCATCATAGATGGAGGATTCCATGCAACTAGACCGAGCACCAGTCGAGGAGGAGCTGCCTCCTCCTGGGGACACGACATTTGGCACCTTCTGCATGGTCGCGTCACCGCACTACAACCCGTACTGACGATCCGTTTGTTGTTTTTCTCTGTTGTTTTTTCATGTGCATGGCGACCTTTCATGCATTTGTCCATGGTTATTATAGTTATGTTGTATACACTTTCCATAGTTGTAACGACCACCATTAGGGGCCAGAATTTTGAACTCTTTTTGCATCAGTAACAGTCTAGACTTCATTTATGAAGCGGTTCGGTTGGCTGAGCTAGTTTCCCCTCAGGGAAGATCAATATTTACAGCTTGAAACCATGGAAATTCTCTGTAGTCCTTCATTTTGACAGACTTTTATACAATCTTACTTATAAAAAAAAAATATTGAATAAAATTTAAATAATTGTTTATACTATTCATTAGGTAAAAAATGTTTTAGCATTATATAAATTACTATAAATCTTCATACAATGTTATAATATTCTAAAAATTACTCAGTCTCATGTATATGACAAAATTGTTGGGTGAAAAATGTATATGACTGAAGTGTTTGGTGAAAAATGTATATCACGGAACACTATGGATATGAAAAGTGTGAACCCACGACTCCGCCAACCCACGACTCTGTAATTGTTTGGTGAAAAATGTATCAAGTGTTATAGCATTATATAAATTACTATAAATCTTGGTACAATGTTATAATATTCTATAAATTACTCAGTCTCATGTGTATGAGTGAATTGTTGGGTGAAAAATGTATATGACGGAAGTGTTGGGTGCAAAATGTATTTCACGGAACAGGCTTGCCATAAAAAATGAAAAATGTGAACCCACAACTCCGCCAACCTGGGACTCCGTAATTGTTAGGTTACATTGGTTATGTATTAAATATTTCATGTACTATCAAACTTAGATACTAGGAACCTTCATTCATGTACCAGACATTAATAATTTTTGATAAATTTCAAATAAAACTAATTCGAGAATACTAAATTTTGCATGAATACCACATGTACTACAACTTGCAACCCACACATTTACTCCCCTTCCAGCCTGGCAGGGACTATGCTTCCATGCAACACTTGTTTCAATGTCCTAATGTGTGTTTCAGATAGTGCATTGGTGTGAGTATAATAATGGGTAGTACCAAACTATATGTTCTATGATGTACCTTTTATTTCAACACATTCATGCATTGTTGAATATAGTGCACCAATGCACTTATACAATTATGGTACAGTAAATAATTTTTTTTTGCAAAACCCTCCACCTCCTACCTCCACTAAAAGTCTCTAATGGAACATATAAGGGAGAAGGGACCCCACTAAACTATGTTTTTGTTACTTTTTTATTTCTATATGAAGGAATTTAACTCTCAAGCAATTTCTAAGAGTTGAAACATATATAATTTTAACCTCAAATAATTTCAAAGACTAGGAATAAAATCTCAAGTTGGCGATTAGGAGAGAGGGCGGAAAAGTTGAGTGGGGTCCAATAGTTGTGAGGAAATTTGTCAGGGTGGACATAAGCTTACATTAATTTAAACTATTAAAAAAACATATGATGAGTTGTACATGAAAGTATCATTTTCATATTGTTCAAAAAAGTATATTTATGTGCACGCCATTGTCAAAGGTATTAATATTAAAATGACATAAATATACTTTTTTGAACAATATGAAAATGATACTTTCATGTACAAATGTCAATGTCAAAGGTATTAATATTAAAATGACATTTACATGTATCTATAATATTTATCACAAAAGTCCCTCCTACATCTTGAAATAAACTCAATTTAAAAAAAATTAAACCTATTTTTAAGTCACATCCACCTTTTGACATTTGTATCGATCGGTCTTGTGTATTTATTTGTTAACAACTGGTGTGGGGTAGAATACCTAATACCTTTATCATGGAGATGTCCCCATTTTAAACACATCATACCCCATGAAGAAATATGGAAGAATGTAAGGTACCATATCTAATATATAAAACTGAAAACATCAATATTGTAGGAAAATACCATGGAACAACAAAAATATAGAGAATGGCAATCATATAATGTTACCTATATTGATAGGAAGTTGAGTTCACTTGCCTCTTCGAGGGGGTGTTACACATTATTTTGGTCACCCTGGTGATGTTTCTAAAAGCATGTGTTCAGGCTCTCAAAAGGATCTTTTGCATGAGAAAAGTAACTGGTTTCTCCCTCTACAAAACTTGTTTTTAGAAGGACATCGTAGGATGGGCATAATACATAGTGCAAAAATGCTTGATTTCCGCAGGCTGCTCTAAACCTGGCATGCAGAGTTTCCACAAGCTGCTATATAGGCAGGGTGCGGTGACATTTTAAGACTAAGAAAAGAGACAAAGTTCATGAAGGTTCTAGAAGGGAATCTTATAGAATGTGAGGTGGCATCCGTATGGTTGGGATCCTACTAGCTTCTTTGATTTGGTGGGATCATTCTAATCTCTTTATCCACTTCTCCTTCTCCTATATAATGATGGATTTCTCATGGAAAAGGGTAAGAAAGATTAAGCAAGGAATTAATGAAGGAATAAGTTGAAGACTATGTGAGGAATCCTGTTTCAATTGATGCTTGAGGTCTCTATATGTCCATCAAGATTTTGTGGATCATCTTCATGTAAATTTGGAGCAAGTGTGTGTGTGTTGGAGCAAAGGGTCACTAAAAGGGAACTTACAACATCAAGGAGGTTTGGTTGTATCTTCCACTTTTACTTAATATAATACGGTGGCATGTTTCTTTCCCTTTAAACCATTCTCATTTTATTACATGATTCCTTGATCACATGTTTAAGTTTTCATTGAATATAGTATTGTTGCTCTCATATTGTTGCTTTCACTTTGGTTGGTTTGTGTCATTGTAGATCTGATTTCACAAGAGCACCAGAGCGAAGCAAGGAAAACAAAGATATAAGGAAGCGATATTCAAAGGTATGTCATTCATCTCTTCTTTGATAGTAAATTCGATGATTATAGCTTATGGGAAGCGCCATGTCCCGTCATGTTTTGTTCTAGATCCAAGTGGATATAGGGAGATTAGTTCATGTTGACATTTACCAATTTATCTAATAACAGGGGGAAACCTCCAACAGAGTAGTTCTCTTTTACAATAATTCTCCAGACACCTTTCTCATACCACCTACTCTTATTTATACTAGTTCTACCTTCTAAACAACATTATAGACGAAGATCCTTCTAGAAGCGAAAGCTTCTATTAGGTCTTCTTACATTGACTTGTTCACATTTATTTAATATGACTTATTAACTAACTTCATACTTTATTATATGGAAAATATATATTAATATAACCAATAACTAACTAAGAGGGGTTAGGATCGAATTATAACATGCCCTCCTCCTTCAAAAGAAACCTTTTCCTCAAGGATGAAGATATGGAAACTGCTGCAGTATGGCCGTAGGTTCCCAAGTTGTATCCTCTGGATATGTGTCCTTCCAATTGATTAGTACTTCTTTGATAGTGTGACCACACAAGTGACACTCACATACGTCGAGGACAACGTTTGGTTGCATCCAAGTGGAGCCTTCTTCATCTAATTACGACAGGATGGTTTGAACCTTGCAAACACAAAACATGGAATACCAGATGTATTTTGGAGGCAGTTGGAAGGGCTAGTTTGTAGGAAACTAGACCAATACATTTGATAATCTGATAGGGGCCATAAAAGCCAAATTATGATGGTACTGGGTTTTGAGGGAGGTTTTGTTGTAATGTTGGAGTTTGAGAAACACCTGATCACCTTCTTGGAAGACCCATTTAGAATGTTGTTGGTCAGCTTGTTTCTTCATATAATTTTGGGCCATGTGGAGGTTATCCTTCAAAGCCTGGGGGGTAGCTTCTCAACCTTGCAACAACTTATCAAGAGCTTGGAACTTATATGTGCTTGGAAGATATGAAGTTACAAAAGGTGGTTGTTGGCCATACATTGTTTCATATGGTATCATTTTGGTTGTTGTATGATAGGAAGTGTTGTACCACCATTCTACCAAGTGTAACCATTGCACCCATTGATATTGTTTGTCTAAGGAAAAAAACGCAATTAGGTTTCCAAATATTTATTGACCACTTCAGTTTTTCATCCGTATGTGGGTGGCATGTTTTGCTCATGTTCAAGTGTGTGTCCTATAATTTAAAAAATTATTGCCAAAATGCGTTGGTGAAGGTCAGGTCATGATTGGACACAATGGATGTAGGCATGCCATGCTGTTTGAAAATATGATCAACGAAAACTTTCACTTCCATATTAGGCATAAAAGGGTGTGGAAAGGCACAAAAATGTGCATACTTTGAAAGGATATCGACCATGACCATGATGACAGACTTTTTTCCCTCTTTGGGAAGGCCCA
Source organism: Picea engelmannii (assembly GCA_009831015.1). NCBI lineage: Eukaryota > Viridiplantae > Streptophyta > Pinopsida > Pinales > Pinaceae > Picea > Picea engelmannii. The sequence continues at coordinate 1,965,085 of ML781228.1, forward strand.
CTATAAAGTCCATGGAGATGTCAGTCCATATTGAAGTTGGAATGGGTATTGGCTGGAGAGATCCTAGGGTCTTGACAATCTCACCTTTATTATGTTGCAAATATCACATTATATGACAAAAGTAAGGATGTCCTTCTTCATGCCTTCCCAGAAAAGAGAACAACTATCTAGAGCATATGTCTTTTGGAAGTCCTAGTGACCAAAAAGAGGAGAGGAATGCAATTCATTTAAAATGTGGGGATTAAGTGAAGATATTGGATATGTAACCAATCACTCCTTATATATGAGGATATTGTCTTGCCGGGTGTATCCAGTGGGAGAGTTCATATCCTTTTGAAAGCATTGAATTACCTGTGATATAGTTGGGTGGGTGAGCCATTCCTATAGAACTTCCTCAATCCAATTAGAAATTGGTAAAGATAAGGAAAAGAGGGAACCTTCATCCTCATATTGGCATGACAAGGCATCAACTACTATATTGTTTTTTCCTTTTTTATATATGATCTCATAATCATAGCCCAAAATTTTGGTCATCCACTTATTTTGTTCTGGGGAGGATAACCTCTATTCTAGGAAATACTTTAGACTATAGTGATCGGTTTTGATCTAAAAATGGAGGCCCAATAGATATAGTTTCCAAGTGTGCACAACATAGAGAATGGCCATAATTTACTTTTCATATGTAGATTTTCCCAGATTGTGACCACTTATGGTCTGGATGGTGAAAGAAAGAGGTCTCCCTTCTTGTGTTAGGACTGCACCAATACCAGTCCCTAATGCATCAGATTCCACAACAAAATTTTTGTTGAAGTTAGGGGAGACTAAGATGGGGGAAGTGGACGTGGACTACTTTAAATATGAGAAATCATGTTCTATTTCCGATGTCTAATGGAATACATTCTTCTTAAGAAGGTTTGTCAATGGCTTGGCAATTTTTCCATAATGGTGGAAAAACTTCTTGTAGTTTCAATGAGCTCTAGGAAACCTTGAAGGAGTTTTAATGCCATGGGTCTCGTCCAATCCTGCATATCTTGAATCTTTTTGGGATCCACTCTTACCCCCTCATGACCTATAATGTGTTCCAAGTGTTCTACCTCGTTCGCCCCAAAAGAACAATTGATTGTCCTATAACAATTGGATTACTTTGTCCACATGGTGGAGATGGGCCTCCCAAATAAGGCTATAAATGAGGATGTCATCGAAGAATACCAGAAAAAACTTTCAGAGGTAAGTATTCAATAGTGTATTCATGAGACTTTGGAAGGTAGGCGGGGAATTGAAAAGTCCAAAAGGAAAATTACCAAGAATTCATAATGGCCTTCATGAGTCCGAAAAGCAGTATTTGGAATATCTGCTTCATTCATTCTTATCTAGTGATAGCAAGAGAGGAGATCTAATTTGGTGAAGAAACATGCTCCCTGGAGTTCATCCAATAAATCATCAATGAAATGAATGGGAAACTCATCCTTAATGGTCAATTTATTAAGGATTCGAAAATATGGATACATGCACCACATACCTTCTTTTTTCAAGACCATCACAACATGGGATGAATATGGGTTGGTACTTGGGAAAATGACCCTTTTCTCAAGCAATTCCTATACTTTTTTTTCTATTTCATTTTTTTGAGAAAATGGATACATGTATGGACATACAATGGGGGGATGACTTCCTGGAAGGAGAGGTATGTTGTGATCATTCTCACCCTGGAGGGAGGTAATTTTGTTGGCATCTCAAAGACCCTATGGTGCTTTTCCATGACCAGTTGTAGTGTAGGATAGACTACAGGATATCATGGATCACTAACTTGGATAGAATTAAGTTGAGAGATCACACCATGGCAACCCTTCTTCAAGAGTTTCTCCATCTGGTGAGAACTGGTAATTTCTGGACAACCAACTTGTAGGCCTTGGAGGGTATAGGTGTGAGCATATTGAGTAAATCTCATATATAACTCTTGATAATCCATGGTAATCTATCCCATAGTGATAATATATTCAACCGCCAAGAAAATATCAGAACCACCCATGTCTATGGAAAACATGTGAGTCTTTAGGTATTAATCCCCCATTTGTAGTTTGGAATTCTCACATTGGCCCCCACATTTTATGGTACCACCATTAGCTATGAGGATTTGAAAATTAGAAACTAGGAAAACAAAGTAGTTGACATCCCCAACTACCTTGTGATGAATAAAATTATGGATGCCACCACTATCAATAAATACCATGAACAATCAATGTTTGATGTATCCATTGATTTTTAAGGTCCATGGAGCAGAAATACCTGCAAGGGCATGGAGAGATATGACAGGTTCCTTGAGTTCCACATGTGATGTAACATGATCTAGGATGGGGAAAGTTGGTTGTGTGTCCCCTGAGTTGGTGGCATCACTTTTCACGCTATCCTCTACGGAGGTGGATTTTGACCCATTAATTTGGAAGAAATTTTGTTCATGACATTTATGGCCTAATGAATACTTTTCTTCACAGTAATAGAAAAATCCTTTCTTCCTTCATTCAACCATTTCTGCTGGAGATATATTTTGGACTTTCAAATTTGGATAGGAAAAAGGAAGGCCCCTAGATGAGGGTGGTTAGGAAATAAAGAATGAAGGGGTGCAACATTAAGAATGGTCTCTGCCTCCAATGCTAATTTGCATGCATGTAACCAGGTAACATGATGGTGCATGAAAACAAGAGCTTGAATGGAATCTTTTAAGCCATTGATGAATAATTCAAGAGAAACATCATCATATAAGCCCTCATTTCTGATAGCCAACTGTTCAAAGGCGGTGATGAAATCTTTTATTGACTCAGTTTGTCTCAATTTGGTGAGTCTACCCAAAAAATGAGATTCCCCATCAAAATGGGCACAGATTGCTTTAGTGAAAATGGTCTAAGTTGGGTGTCCTGGATAACATTTCTTATGTCATTGCCACCATTTCCAATGTTCATGATCCAAGTATAGAAGCCCCACATGGAGTTTTTTATCATCATCTTGAATATCATGAAGAGAGAAGTAGTGTTCCATTTGAGACACCCACCCAGTTGGGTCTGATCCATCAAATTTATGAATCTCAACTTTGGCTACCTTATTCCAGTGATTGGGGGAACCCTAAGGGGAGTGGTAAAGAGGGGTATTCTCATAGTGGGAAGAATGAGAAGTCTATGGTTGGTATTCATTTTTGATTTCCCTTGATGTGCGACAAAAGGGCACATATGTCCTGGGAGAGGGTTGTCATGTTTTGATCGAGGGATTCCATGTGTTGTGATAGGTTCTGGTCTATGGAGATGATGCGCTTGTTCAGGTCATTGACCCTAGTGTCTAGGTCTTCGATGGTCTAAGAGTGGGTGGTAGGGTCCATTGTGAAAGCTTATGGAGAGTGATACCTCCGCGAGCAACATATGATAAGGAATCTGGTGGGATAGGTGGAAAATGAGGGTGGATGGCAGGGGAAAGCGGGTCCACAGAAAGACACTAAAAAATGATAGGTACCGTTGCAATCAAGACAAAAATAGGAAGCCAAGGGTAAATGTCCCAAATAATGTTATCCAGAAGGAGGTCGAGACCACAAGAAAAAAAAAATGTAAACAATGATAGGTATCACAATGATTAGAATGAAAAGAGGAATCCAATGGGATAGGTCACAAATAATGTTGTTGGCAGGCCCCATTTTTTTTTTTTTTACTCCTGTGGAGTTATAATCCGATATGAATAATATTGCAATGGTGAAATGCCTAAATTCATAACAGGAATAAATGTGTAGTAATTTTACAACCTGAATGTAGGAGGCAAAGTTACACGACAATAGATCTTATCTGTTCTATTTTTGTTGTGTTCATGTCCCAAGGGTTAGGTTGTTTAGAGTTTCTATAGACAAGGGTTTCCCTCATGCTATAGCTATTTGATATATGTGTAGGATCGAATAGTAGTAGTCGACCCAATATCTCAAGGCACCAACTGAGGAGGCTAGACCGTATCCTTAACCGTACTACCCTATTACGTAGGTGCTAGAGAGTATCTTCCCGAGTGTTGTTCTCAGTGGAAATATAGCAGTCAAGAGGTCGATTAGTTTATCTATGGAGGGATTCAGGATATCTAGGAAAATCTGTATACAAGTGTTGTCTGATGTGCTACCACTCAAAGGGGTACCAACAAGAGTTACAAGGGTGGCCAACAATGTGTGCTTAAGAACCAGTTGTATTTCCTGTGTGTATGCTTCCCCAACTATGGATTTATGCGTTGAATGATAGATCATTGTAGCTTTAAGACATTGAAATACGTCTCTACCCTGAAAAAATTTACCCACAATGTTTTCCCAGGAAAGAGCTCTTATACCACTTGTAAGGTACCAGATCTAATATATCAAACTGAAAATAGAAATAATGCAGGAAAATACCATGGAACAAAAAAAATATAGAGAACCACAACCATAAAATGATACCTTTATTGATAGGAAGTTGAGTTCACTTGCCTCTTCGAGGGGGCAACCTTTAGTAGAGAAGTGCTCTTTTACAATAATTCTCCAGATACTTTTCTCATACCTCCTACTCTTATTTATTCTAGTTCTACCTCCTAAAGAAAATTCTAGAGGAAGATCCTTCTAAAAGTGAAAGCTTCTATTAGGTCTTCTTACATTGTCTTGTTCACATATATTTAATAGGACTTATTAACTAACTTCGACCTTTATTACATGGAATACATATTACTCTAACTAATAACTAACTAAGAAGGGTCACGATTGAATCCTAACAAAGAAACAATCCAATGCATATGTGGAAGAATTATTAAGGTCTCACATGGCACAATGTAAGCTCCACATAACTTATGCTAAAAACAATGCATATACTGTATATATTTACATTAAAAACAATTTGTGTGTGTGAGAGAACAATATATCAATGCATACAATGTGCATATTGTAATAAAAGAATATTCTTTAATTATCAACTTTAAAATCAAATTTTCTTGCCAAAAGATAGATGAAACAATTATATTTTTTTGTGATAATTTGAAACCCAATAAAAGTTATTTTATGAAGATAAATATATTATAAACCTATTTTAAACATTATTGTGAAAAGATGAAATATTTTTAAAAGATGATTATAAATTATTTGAGACATTTTTGTCTTAATGAAATCATTTTTTTAAATGAAAATTATTTTCTTGACATCATATGATCTTAGTTTTTTTCTTAACAAAATAAATTATTTTACATACAATGAATGCATCAAAGAAGATAATACACTAGTGGAGTCTAACACATAGTAAAAAACATCAAAAAAGACAATACACTAGTGGAATCCATTGTATACTAAATGAATGTAAGAGATAATACACTTATGGAATCCATTGCATAGTAAATAAAAAAAGCATCAGGAATCGATTGCATAGTCAAAAGGTTGCATGTCACACATTTTTCTTTATTGTCTCCCTATCAATAAGGCATGAGAAACAACTTATTAGTCCCTGCCGTAGGCATAGAGGGACTATAGCGATCGATAAAGCGTTGACTACATATTAGTTTGTCCTTTGACCAGAAATATTTGCATAATACCTATTGTTGGAGCTATGGAATTAAAAACATATATTTTTATATATTAAAAAGTAACATATATGTACTGATCTGATTGGCTAAGAGATTGGAGGTCTTATTGCCAACTTCACTATTCCCAATGCAGTGTATGACAACATATGCAAACTTTTTTCTAGTAGACAATATGTTTTAATCATATATTTTTTGCGTATATTGCTTGAAGGTCAATTAATGCTACCATTAGTTCGAATATTTTTATTAGCATTTTCCGCTACCCGAATATATCTGTCATTTTTTATATGTACTAAGCATATTGAAATGTTTTCATATCCAAGATTTGTATATTTCTTGAAATTTATTGACACTTGTTCTGAGATGCCTCAATAGGCATGACAACGTAAATGTTTACATGACTCGACGTTCTCCCACTAGGGATGATTTTAAGGATGGAAATTTATTTTAAAATGTAGAAACCTTTGCGAATCTTAGAAATCCTTCATATGCCAACTATAAATGTTTGGCGATATTTTTGTAAAAATATTCAAATTTCTAAGGATTCTATATAGTTTGTATAATGTTTTGGCAATTTTTAAGGTAAAATAATTTTATCCTATAGAATTTGGGCGAATCATTTTTAGAATAGCGAATCTTTTTTTTGGAAAAAACATGGAAAATTAGCCTAAGAGCGAAATTTAGCCCCTAAAATCATCGTTATCTCCAACACCCCTGACAGCTTAAATGTTTGCATACCGCGAGGTCCTTAGACATCCTGAGAGTATTAAATTTTTATGCAAATACGGTTCTCGGAGTACATGCCAGTTCAATATCCATTGTATGTTTCATCCTTGTTCTGCCATTGAAGCTACATACATTTTTTAGTGGTTCGGTGACTACTTCTTCTTTGTTGGCTTGTCGGGTGTTGCCATTGTATGTTTCATCCTTGTAATCGTTGAAGATAGATACATTGTTTACTGGTTCGGTGAGTGGTTCTTCTTCGGTGGTTTATCGGTTGCTATTTTTTGTTGTTTTTCTCGTGATTCAACCCTCGCTTCTGCATCGTTTCAGAGTAAGTTTCGATGCCATAGTTTCATTTTGTATTCCTTGTTTGATGTTCAGTATTTGCAGTTTGCAAGTGAGAATGCTTTCTTATTTGTAATCGCATGCTCCTTGTATGTTTCCGGTTCCTTTTCTGCTTCGGCTGCAGTTTGGTAATCGTTGGAGATACATATGTTGTTCACTGGGTCATTGGATTTTGCTGGTTCGTTGGTTCCTGGGTTGCTAGTTTTGTTTGTTTGCCTGGGGTTTGCGCTTTGGGGCCCTGGGGTGTAGTTCTACCTCTTCGTGCTTTCTTGYTGGTTTGGTCCTTGCTGGTTTATTTTCTTTGATTTGGCCTTGCAGGGTTGGGGTGTAGCGGCGGTGGTTGGAGCTTTTTTTTTTTTTGGATTGTTATTGTTTTGTTTGGGGCACTTTAYGGTGTTCAACCCCTGCACACACCAGTCAATTTGAAGTTGTGTTACTTTCCATTTTTGTAGAGGCCGCTATTTGTATTTGTGTGATATTTTCCTGGTTCTCGAGTCCTGCCATGAAAGAAAATAGTTGCATACAAAATTGTTGGAGGATTACATGTGAAGTTACAATATCCGCTATTTTTTTGTTGGGATAAAGCATATGTATGTAACCTACATTTATAGAGCATGTATGGTCAGATGTGCGGATATGACATGACATGTTATTTCTCCTCTACATAGACTGGTGTGCGTACGATACAATTTGTGTTGTGCTTGAGATATGATATGTGCAACAAAGATTCTTCAAGATTATATTTTCATGTCTGGAAGCATGTCTGGGTAGTTTGCCACGAAAAAATGAGAACTTGTAATGTGGGCACAACAGTCTGTGTAGAGGATAAAGAACATGGTTAAAGGTCATATTTGGATGAATTTCCATGGAAAACCAGAAATCGTTTAGCTGCGGCCATGCAATTGCGTGATATTTTCTGCCTTGTAATATATTTTGGCTAGGGAAAAAAAAGCTAGACGTTTACACCCATGGATAGAGAAGAGAAAAGGTTCATGTTTCTTCCTTTGTAAACTATTCGTTGAGTTAGTTTTTCTGTATCTACATATTGCTTGTTCTCCAGTGAATACCAGATTCCATTGATGTACATTGAATTTTGTGGGTTCCCACATTGAAACAAACAGAGTAGTTGGAGAAAAGGAGGGAGTCTTGACTGCATCGGATGAAGAGGATATAGAAAGGTGCATGTTTGTATTGTTGTTTCATAATTTGTTTTTTTTTATTTCATTTATGGTCTGTATATGTGTTAAACTAGTTGTGTGACTTCCTACATGGTAAGTTATCTTGGTTACATATGTTCCTTCTTGCATACTAAGCTAGTTTATGTCCGTTGTGTTTGCGCTGCATTGTTGCATTTAAAGAAATAGAATCGCTGGACAGGACAAAGGACTCTTTGGAGGGTAAATAGGCCTTTTTATTTTTATTTTAGATGTCTGTTTTCATACTAACTTGCCTTTGTCTCGATTACATCTTCGACATTGTTGCCTTGGAAAAAACAGGTTGCTTAGACAGAGAGATGAATTCTTCTATGCAATAGCAGAGGGTTCTGTGGTACAATCTTCTAAAAGGTATACCAAGTGTGCCGGTAAATTAAATATACAAACCGGGAGGGAGCATATAATATTAGACTTGAAAATGATGAATTTGCAGTAATGGGCCTTTCTGCGCTCCCTGTTTCTACTTTTTCCATTTTCTATTATCCCTTTTGTTTTCTAATTCATCTTCTTAGTGTGGTTTCTGAAAATTCCCTCGTGCGTCGGTTGGTGGACTAACAGACTGACACATGTGGTCCTGCTTCTACCTTATTCCATAGTTACCCACTTTGTCGATTACGGCTGCCAGGTTGGCAGATTGAATATTTCTCCCCTGGCTTCCGGGGGTCCGCGATATACACATTGGCCATGGTGACCTGCGATTACTCCCTATTTATTGTTAAACATTTGTCCAGTTAAAAAATTAAGATTCATACAATTTTATGGTTATTTGTTCCTTCCGATGGACAATATACAATGCATATATTTGTTTACTCTTGATGTTCATCTACACATGCTTGCATCAGAAAAAGTTGGACTAGTGAAACAGCCATGAGCAGTCAGTCATCCCAGACATCAACAGACCGACAAGGCCAAAGGTAAAGATGCATACACTGTGCTCTTACTATGTTTATTGAAAAAATTTCGTGGGCTATATATTCATCTATGGCATGGCAAATATAATGATTCCATTTGCAATACATGGTTTCCAACTCGCAACAAGTATCAACAAGTACAAGCGAAACACTGAACATACTGCATGTTCCGTAGACCAAGAGGCGTGGTTGCGAAACTGTGGCTCCATAGTTCATCAATACTATTCATGTACTTGTAGCACACTACCATTAACTTTAGTTTTCCTGTTCAACAAAAATGTCATAAGTTCTAGAGTTGTGACATCCAAAGTATTGTCAATAGAGGGCTTGAACAACCGCCAAACTGGACAATTGTTCGTCGGGGACATAATGGTTGTATATACCACCTACTTGGATAAGGAAAACAAAAGTAGATCCATTATGCGTGCTGATATGACAAACAAGGATGCCATGATTTTTGTCACACTCACTGTTCCTCCACAACTTGTCCAGAAACATGCGGAAAAGATATTGCCGTGTAATGGGATATCCATTACAAATTTTAATGTATTGCCCAAAACAGTATATGACCGTGGTGATTGCAATCAAATTATTTTGCTCAACGAAACAAGTATTGTGGAAACAATTCCCTCTATTTGTTCAGAATATCACTTCCTCACAGACTTGACTATCAGGCAGCTTGCACATAGCACTAATATTTACCCAATCAGAATGATTGGGGCTGCTGTGATACTGACGAGAAAATTTGGGTCAGAACACATTCTCCATATAAAGGATGGCCAATCGGACAACGACAAGGAAATGGTACCACTTTTCATATTCAATTTTGTTCTTAACTTTCATGTCTGCATATATGTGGGATAAGTAAAACAAATATTGAATTGTTTCGTGTTGCCGCTACAATTGTTTGATATGTATTCAAATTTGTTTTCATCAATGGAACAACAATTGCATAGAGGGCAGATTCCACTTATTGTTGGAAATATGCCTACAACAGAGATGACGCAGATGATCAAGGCGCAGATGATCAAGGTTGGCGCAGATGATCAAGGTTGTCATTGATGGCAATCGATTGTTTATGAAGAACAGATGCTGAAACATGCTGCAACAC
>ML781228.1:1976574-1996413 GCA_009831015.1 Picea engelmannii
TATGTTTATAACTCTGGATTTCACAGTAAAGACTCACTGCCACTAAGATTAATGATTCAAAGTTAGAAAAGGAGAGAAATTATTAATAATCTAAACTAACTGATTCACCCCCCCCCTCTCAGTTAGTTCATACCTGTAACACTTATGTTGTTAAAAAATATAACAAAGAAGAAGGATGCTAGAGAAAGGATCTTTCGGACAACCCAGGCAACGTTTGTAACAGAGTTGCGAGAATATATAGTAGAGGATCTGGAGAAACTAGCTAGCTATATAATTGTTGTGCATATACATCCACAAAATCATCGTCACTTTGCCTATATAAATAGCCTTCAACAAATTTTTTCACCTGTTTACTTTTTCTTTTTTGTTTTACAGGGGAGGGGGGGATGCAGTTGTGTATTATATTGTTCAATGTATTAATCCCTTTGCTCGCGTTGCCAGGTTGAAGGTCTTTTACTTGCAGCCAATGTATACTCGATCCCCTTTGAGCCTGTATGTGCAAAATTCCATTCCGCTTCTACTTCCTCTTTGATAAGTGATGATACGATTGATTGTCTGCGATGCGATGAAAAATGTCCATATATTTATTGACATTGCATCAATGGTGTTATCCAAACCATGGGAAACAAAATTGTGTAGTGTTCGGTTAGGCGGCCTCTGTAACAAAATGTGCTTTCTGAATTGGCAGAGTTGTCATATGAAACGTATTTACAAAAAAAGGAAAGCAGTGTCTATATGCTGTGACAACTTCGGATATAGAGAAAATTCACCTTAAATGAGGACAATGCAATTTTGCATATCAGCTGAAGAAGGGAAAAATAAAAAATTAAATCAAACTTTGGGAGGAAACGAAAATACCTCATGTCTCTCTGTAATATTTGTTCAAAATCCAGATGAATGTTCATTTCAAGAGAAAAGGAATGCGCCGGTGATGCAGGAGCATCTCAAGCGAGCCAACGCGGAGACAACGGACAACTGGAAGAGTGCCCAACACAAATTTTGAAATATCTTGAACCATTAATGAAACATCAAGTGAAGGCGCACTTGTATAATGTAAATGGACCTTGAGCGATTTGCTCTCATCCTTAGTAGGTGGAAGGCATTTATGGTAGTTAATGTAAGGTAGATAGAATTTAGTTTTAGATTGGACAGTTTTAGAGCACAAGAGGGAAACGGGATATAGACACCCTCATTGTGTATTGGAACATTATTATGAGAATGAGAAGAGCATAGAAGAAAAGCAGAGAGTTGTGTAGCAGACTCCATGTACATAAGTTTTGAATTAATACAAAGAAACTGTGATTCAGACTCATGGTGTTCATATATTCTCTGTGTATGCATCTTTGAATGTTATGCTCATGAATGTTTTACTCTTTCTGTCATGCAATTGCTTTTATGCTATGTATGAATGATTTCTTGTTGAATGTTTGAAATCTAAGAGGAAAGGGTAATGGAATGAGTTTCAATTGTTTCTCTATCTGAGAAAGAGTTCTTGCAAGGAGTGCAGTTGAATCGTCCGCAAGGAGTGCGTTGACGAAGGGTTCAGAGGTTTGTCTCTGAAAGATCAGGAGGGATAGCTTTTGGTCTCATTCACATAGAAGTGCAGTTAGGCATAGGAGCTGTGCAAGGAGTGCGTAGGCCAAGTGAAGTCTCAGGGTTGCGAACCTGAGAGAAGAATTTAGAGACTACTGTTGTAGGTGTGTGCAGAGTCGAAGAAGTCAAGCACTTGAAAGTATCTGAAGGTCACCACAAGGAGTGCGCGCAAGAGTTTTCTGAAAGACTCGAAGTTGGAGAAAGTTCAGAGGGATCTGAAGTCTTCAAAGGTCATTGAAGGCAGGTGAAGAGACTAAGTACCTTGAATTTTGTAAGAAGGCATAGTGACGAGGGACCGCAGGAGGACGAGCTCTTAGATGAAGAGACAGACGGTCGAAATTCTCGGTGGAGAATCCATGAAGTCCCATGAGCCATTAGATCTCACGGAGAAGTAGGGGAGTTACGATGAAAGCGTTGAAATGTTCTAAGCTTAGGAGAGGCAGGACCGTATATCCGATCCACAAGGGGCCATTGGATTTACACGTAAATACTTGTATCGGGTTTTCGTGGGTGGAAGTCCCGTAAACCTTGCAACAGGAATCGCAATATTTCGAAACGCGACATCCCGAAAGCTAAGAGGATTTGTGTGGGCCATAGAGGAGTCAACGAGTGGATAGGTGGCACACTATTGACATGGGGTCAAACTCCGTTGACCGTTTTAGAGTTTCATGGGGTGAAGTTCTGAATTCATTGCATTAGGATTCATGATATCATGAAATCCGAAGTCCCGATGGAGTAAAGGGGCGTTGAAAGGTTAACTTTGTGAGCGCGTCGAAATTTCAGAACATCAGGTTTCAGGAATCATGGGAACAAGTTACTCGATACCGCGACCGCCAAAATTGCGATAAGGAAAATCCTGAAAAGGAAGAGAAGGGTCAACGTTGACTGTTTCGGGTTTCGGGGATTTGAGAGACCAATGCTTGACCACCGAATTCACGAAGGTGCGAATTTTGATCTCCCAAGTACAAAGAGGGGATCCTGTGAGAGTTTGATGTGGGCACAGATTTCCTGATAGGGAAATAGAAGAGCCATTTTAGATTTCTTCAGGCCAGTGGTAAAGGAAAGATCCTGTGTTGACATGGACCTTCCGACCTATGGGTTGAGGGTATTGGGCGTCGACGTCATTTTGGTATCAGAGCATAGAAAGGTTCTTTTCTTTCTGTAGAAGAGAAAAAGAAAATTCACCATGCCACCAAGGAGAAGGGATAGGAAAACACCCGATCCACCAGAGGAGGGGGAGATGCCGAGAAGAAGGGGCAGATAGATGACCGATCCAACCATGGAGAGAGATATGCGTGATCTATGAGCTAGAATCAAAGACATGGAGACAACACAGAGATGCACAGTTAGTGCTAGGGATCTTAGTGATTCCGAAAGTGAGATTGAGGCTGAACATGAAGAAGAAGTTGCAGCCGAAGATGCAGCAAATGAACGTTTGATCAGAGCTATTGCAAGAATGGGTGCAAGAGAAAAAATGGACATTGCAGTTTATGAGGGAAATATGGATGCAGAGGAGCTTCTAGACTGGATTAGAGCTCTGGACACATACTTTGACTATGAATATGTCGAAGAAGACAAGAAAGTCAAGCATGCTGTCACTAGATTGAAGGGACATGCAGCATTGTGGTGGGATGAAATACAAGCTGACATACACTGCAAGGGAAAGCAGAAGATCAAAAGTTGGGATAGAATGATCGCAAAGATGAAGGAAAAATTCATCCCCAGATATTACCTGATTACTCTGTTCAGGAGAATGCAGAACCTGAGACAGAAGCTGATGACAATGAAAGAATACACTGAAGAATTCTATAAGCTGAACATCAGGGCAGGTCATCAGGAGAGCGATGATGAAAAAGTTTCCAGATACCTGAATGGCTTGAGATATGACATTCAAGATGAGATGAGCATGGTAACCATCCGAACAGTGGAAGATGCTTATCAGATGGCTCTGAAAGATGAAGAGAAGTTGAGATTAAAGCAGGGTCAGAGAGGCCGACGTAGAAGTCATCCCAGAGGCAAAACAGTTGCCCAGGACAAATATCAGAAGTCCAAGGAGGACTGGAAAAAACCTTAGACTCGAACTGAGAGAGGTGGAATTTCACAGTGAGGTCAATATGATGAACATAGAGGACAACATACTGAGCAGAGAGGAGATTATGCGGATAACAATACTTTTCCTCGTACTAGAGGTAGGAGAAGAGGAAGAGGTGGAGTAATAACATGCTTCACATGTGGAAAGAATGGGCACAAGTCTTACGAGAGTCCAGATAAAAAGAATGAGAGTGGAGAAGCTCACATCGCCAAAGCACATAGGCAGGATGTTGAGGTAGAAGACACTGAAGGTGGAAGATCGTTGATGATGCGAAAAGCTCTTTTGACACCAGAGAAAGAGGTGGAGAGTTCATTCCAAAGAACCAGACTTTTTCAGACTGCTTGCAAGACCAAGGACAGGGTATGCAAGGTCATTGTGGACAGTGGTAGCACATATAATCTCATTTCTACAAAGATGGTAGAAAAGCTGGAGCTGGAGACAATTGATCATCCAAGCCCATACAGAATTTCATGGCTACAGAAGGGACATCAGGTAACTGTCACTAAACAATGTTTAGTTGAATTTAAGATAGGAGGATATAAGGATAAGATATTATGTGATGTTATTCCCATGGATGTTTGTCATCTATTGCTGGGTAGACCATGGCAATATGACAGGAACATGATTCATGATGGGAGAATGAACACATACACCCTAGAGAAGAATGGGAGGACACACATGTTTCTTCCGATTAAAGATAAGGAGGTGAAAACAGAAGTAAGCAACACTGTACTTGTCATGAGTGGGAAGGAACTTCTTATAGAGGTTAAGAAGAAGGAGGATCCACAGTTCATTGTGGTCAGAAAACCGGAGATTTTTTTGACCAGCACAAGGGTGGATGATTTACCAGAAGAAGTTCAGGAGCTGCTGGAAGAGTTCGCTAATATAGTAGTGGACGAACTACCTCGTTTGTTACCACTGATCAGAAGTGTGAGCCATCACATTGATCTCATACTAGGAGCCAGTTTACCAAACAAAGATGCGTACAGATTGACACCACAAGAGAATGAAGAGGTCAAAAGACAAGTCTAGGAGTTGTTGGACAAAGGTTTGGTCAGGGAAAGATTGAGTCCATGTGCTGTTCCAACAATACTCTGTCCGAAGAAAGACGGAGGCTGGAGGATGTGTACTAACTCGAGGGCGATTAACAAGATAACCATCAGGTATAGATTCCAATTGCTGAGGATGGATGATCTGATGGATTGCTTGAGTGGAGCAAAGTATTTTTCAAAGATTGATTTGAAAAGCGGTTATCATCAAATCCACATGAGAGAAGGTGATGAGTGGAAGACAACATTCAAAAAAAATGAAGGGTTGTATGAATGTCTTGTTATGCTATTTGGCTTAACAAATGCACCAAGTACCTTCATGAGGTTGATGAATGAAGTCCTGAGGGAGTTCATCGAAAAATTTGTTATTGTATATCTGGATGACATACTGGTTTTCAGTAAAACAACAGCAGAACATCTGAAGCATTTGGCTACAATGATGCAGAAACTACAACAGGAGAAGTTGTTGATAAATATGAAGAAGTCCTCATTCATGAAGACAAAGATCATTTACTTGGGGTTTTTTATTTTGGAAAATGAGTTGAGGATGGATCCAGATAAGGTGGAGGTAATCAAGAATTGGCCATCACCGAAGAATATCTTTGAGGTGAGAAGTTTTCATGGATTGGCTAGTTTCTACCGAAAGTTCATCAGAAAGTTTAGTGGAATTAGTGCAGCGATGATGGATATAGTGAAGAAAAGAAAAAAGTCTTTTCACTGGACTGAAGAAGCTGAGAAGAGTTTTAATCTGTTGAAGAGGAAGATTATGGAACAACTAGTTTTGGTGTTAACGGATTTCCGAAAAACATTTCAAGTGAAATGTGATGCAAGTGGGTTTGCAATAGGGGCAGTCTTGAGTCAAGAAGACAGGCCAATAGCATACTTCAGCAAGAAGTTGAATGAAGTGAAAGTGAAATACTCCACTTATGATAAGGAGTTTTACGCTATTATACAGGCGTTTAAGAAATGGAGGCATTACTTGATCCCGAAAGAATTTGTCTTATATAGTGAAAATCATGCATTACAGTTTGTGACTCAACAGGAGAAGTTGAATAAGAGACATGTTAAATGGGTTGAGTATATGCAGAATTTCACTTTTGTGATTAAACATATTTTTGGTACTGCTAACAAATTTGTTGATGCTTTGAGTAGGAAGTGTTTGCTATTGTAGGAGTTCAAAGTCAAAACGTTGGGTTTTGATGATCTCAGGATTATGTACGCAGATGATCAAGATTTCAAGGAAGCGTATGAAGTAGCTGAGAATCCAATTCTCAGGGATAGAATCCAGTGGGTAGAGTACATGATCCAGGAAGGATTACTTTTTAAAGGTAATTAGCTGTGTATTCCGAAATGTTCCATGAGGGAGAATTTGCTAAAGGAGAAACACAGTGGAGGATTAGCAGGGAACTTTGGTCACGACAAGATGTTCGCAAAATTGAATGAATCATATTTTTGGTCGGGAATGCGAGCAGACGTCAAGAGGTTCGTGGATAGATGCTGAATTTGCCAGCATTCGAAGGGAAGGAGACAAAATGCAGGGTTCTATCAATCGTTTCCCATACCAGAAAGGCCATGGGATGAAATTAGCATGGATTTCATATTGGGGTTGCCAAGAACACAAAGAGGATTTGATTCAATCTTTGTGGTGGTGGATAGATTTTCCAAGATGGAACACTTCATTCCATGTCAGAAAACTACTGACGCAACTCACATTGCGAATCTGTTTTTCAAAGAAGTCATTCGACTTCATGGTTTGCGAAGGAGTATAGTTTTGGATCGAGACACCGAGTTCATAGGGCATCTTTGGAGGACCTTATGGAAGAAGCTGGGAACTAAATTGTCTTTTAGTTCAACTTATCATCCTCAGATGGATGGACAAATGAAAGTGGTGAACAGAAGTCTAGGAGACTTGCTGAGAAGCTTGGTGACAAAACACCATAGTCAGTGGGACAACATATTACAACAGGTAGAGTTTTCATATAACGACTCGGTTAACAGGAACACAGGGCAGAGTCCATTTCAAATTGTCTATGTCATATAGCTGAGGGGAATTTTTGAATTGAGAGATTCAGAACAGACTGCGACTAGGAGCGCTAGTTCAGAAGATTTCGCAGAGGCGATGAAGGAACTTCACAGTCAGGTGAAGGAGCGATTACAGAATTCAAGCCAGGAATATAAGCGCAGAGCAGATCAACACAGAAGACAATTTTAGTTTGAGGTTGGTGACTTGATTCTGGCACATTTGAGGAAAGAAAGGTTCCTGAGAGGAACATATAATAAGCTGAAGATGAAGACAATCGAACCATGTAAGGTCTTAAAGAAATTTGGGGCGAATGCTTATGAGATTGAATTACCCGATGGAATCAGAATTTCTTTGATATTCAATATCTTAGATTTGTACCCATATAAAGCTGAGGAAGCAGGGACAGGAGATGAGAAACCAGTGATTCAGTGGACAAAGAAGATGCTAGTTGCAGATAAGCCACAGATGGAGTGCATACTGGATAAAAGGGTTAGCAAGAAGACCAGGCAAAAACAATACTTTGAGTATTTCATCAAATGGAGAGGCCATCCAGTTGAATATGCTAGCTGGGAGAACGAAGCGGAGATCCAGAAGCATGGACAGACCGTGCATGAACTCATGAATAGGATCCCATGAAATTTTTTCAAGCCAGAGAGTATGATGCAGGAGCATCTCAAGCGAGCCAACGCGGAGACAATGGACAACTGGAAGAGCGCCCAGCACAAATTTTGAAATATCTTGAACCATTAATGAAACATCAAGTGAAGGCGCACTTGTATAATGTAAATGTACCTTGAGCGATTTTCTCTCGTCCTTAGTAGGTGGAAGGCATTTATGGTAGTTAATGTAAGGTAGATATAATTTAATTTTAGATTGGACAATTTTAGAGCGCAAGAGGGAAACGGGATATAGACACCCTCATTGTGTATTGTAACATTATTATGAGAATGAGAAGAGCATAGAAGAAAAGCAGAGAGCTGTGTAGCAGACTCCATGTACAGAAGTTCTGAATTAATACAAAGAAACTGTGATTTAGACTCATGGTGTTCATATATTCTCTGTGTATGCATCTTTGAATGTTATGCTCATGAATGTTTTACTCTTTATGTAATGCAATTGATTTTATGCTATGTATGAATGATTTCTTGTTGAATGTTTGAAATCTGAGAGGAAAGGGTAATGGAATGAGTTTCAATTGTTTCTCTGTCTGAGAAAGAGTTCCTGCAAGGAGTGCAGTTGAATCATCCACAAGGAGTGCGTTGACGAAGGGTTCAAAGGTTTGTCTCTGAAAGCTGAGGAGGGATAGCTTTTGGTCTCATTCACATAGAAGTGCAGTTAGGCATAGGAGCCATGCAAGGAGTGCACAAGCCAAGTGAAGTCTTAGGGTTGCGAACCTGCGAGAAGAATTTAGAGACTGCTGCTGCAGGTGTGCGTGGAGTCAAAGAAGTCAAGCACTTGAAAGTATCTGAAGGTCGCCGCAAGGAGTGCACACAAGTGTTTTCTGAAAGACTCGAAGTTGGAGAAAGTCCAGAGGGATATGAAGTCTTCAAAGTTTGTTGAAGGCAGGTGAAGAGACTAAGTACCTTAAAGTTTGTAAGAAGGCATAGTGACGAGGGACCGCAGGAGGACGAACTCTCAGAGGAAGATATGGATGATCGAAATTCTTGATGGAGAATCCGCGAAGTCCCGTGAGCCATCAGATCTCATGGAGAAGCAGGGGAGTTACGGTGAAAGCGTCGAAAGGTTCTAAGCTCAGGAGGGGCAGGACCATAGATCCAAGCCATAAGGGGCCTTTGGATTTACACGTAAATACTTGTATCAGGTTTTCATGGGTGGAAGTCCTGTAAACCTTGCATCGAGAATCGCGATATTCCAAAACGCGACATCCCGAAAGCTAAGAGTATTTGTGTGGGCCACGGAGGAGTCAGCGAGTGGACAGGTGGCACACTATTGACACGGGATCAAACTCCGTTGACCATTTCAGAGTTTCATGGGGTGAATTTCTGAATTCATTGCATTAGGATTCACGATATCGCGAAATCCGAAGTCCCGATGGTGTAAAGGGGTGTTGAGAGGTCAACTTTGTGAGCGCGTCAGAATTTCAGAACATCGGGTTTCGGGAATCGTGGGAACAAGTTACTCGATACTGCGACCGCCGAAATCGCGATAAGGAAAACACTGAAAAGGAAGAGAAGGGTCATCATTGACTGTTTCGGGTTTCGGGGATTCGAGAGACCAACGCTTGACCACCGGATTCGCGAAGGTCCGAAGTCCAATCTCCCAAGTGCAAAGAGGGGATCCCGTGAGAGTTTGTTGTGGGCGCAGATTTCCCGATAGGGAAATAGAAGAGCCATTTTAGAGTTCTTCGGGCCAATGGTAAAGGAAGGATCCTGTGTTGACGTGGACCTTTCGACCTGCAGGTTGAGGGTTGTGAGCGTCGACGTCAGCTGACGTCTTTTCTTTGTATATCAAATTGTTTGGTGCAAAGGTCGACGGGTTCTTCTCAATGGAACCTTCTAGAAACTTTCTTCTGGGCTATTTAATCTATGGTTGGTTCTTGGTTATTTAGTTTGTCTGTCAATTTGTATATCGTAGAAATCCATCTCTTCTTTGGAGGACATGGAACAATATAGTTGATTTGTTTTGGCTAGGTGGCACGCAGAGCCACCTGATAATTTTTATGGCGTTGTGACGCAAATGTACTATGTGTCTTGTTTTGGCAAATTTCCTTGATCGATGAACTTGGTCAAATTGTTGTTGTGAAATAATTTGAAATCAACGAATATAGAGTGTGCGGAGTGAAATTGTCCTATCATACCAACAAGAGGCTCTTAAAATTCAAATTGATTGTTGTTTTCACAATTTGTTCTTATTCGATGAACTTGGTAAAATTAATATCTTGGAATAATTTGAAATCAACGAATATATACTGTGCGGAGTGCAATTGTGCTATCATATGAACAAGAGGGCCTTAAAATTCAAATTGGTCCTTGTTATGCTTGCGGTGATAGAATTTTACAAAAAAATKCTTKTGTTTCCTTCATTTTTWWWAAAATRAGSGATTTRACATCCTTTAATAATTTAATGTARTTCACTTGTACAATAACAATAGTTAATATTAATATTTTAGTATCTGAAAATAATGTTTTTAGCTGAAGTTAGATAGGATGAGAATTGCTAAAAAATTGCAATCTKGAACCCGCCAAACGTGGAATCCGAAAGTCCACCTGTCAATTTGTATATCGCGGAAGTCTGGGTGGTATTTGCAGTACACCAAACAAAAGAGGTTCAAATTTCAGCCCGCCAGGCCGAGAACCTGCGATCCAAAAAGTGCCCAAGTATGGAATGACGAATCCGCATATGCTCTATAAAATATCCTGTCCATACTTTCTAAAAGTACATGTTTGCTATGTATTTCTCATTTGTTAGAAAACTTTTATATTAGTTTCCCGACCAGATTGTACAAACTTTCTCGTTTAATTAAATTCTGCAATAGAAAAAATTATTATTAATAATTTAGTGTTGAAAATTGTGTTTTTAGATATGTTAGATAGTTGATAGGGATTAGTATCTGTAAACAATGGCCTCAAGTTCATCTATCAATCTATATATCACGGAACTCTGAGGGCTATTCGGAGGACAAGGAACAATGAAAACTACACTGTTGAGAGACACATCCCATAGGTCCGTTTGTCAATTTGTAAATCATAGAGATGTGCCTGGTGTTTGTACAACGCAGAACAATAGAGGCCCAATTTTCATCTCGTGAGACCCATAGACCCAATAAAAAAAATCCGCTAGATATGAAATCCATATCGGATAGCTATGGGACAATAAAACTGCAATGTTCAGCCAACCAGCTAGAGTCCACCTATCCACTTGTATATCACGGAAGTCTGGGTGCTATTTGTAGGAGACGGAACAATGGAGACTCTATTGTCGGCCCGCCAGGCCACGAACCAAAAACTGCCTAGGTATGGAATGAGGGATCTGCATAGGCTGTATAAAATCTCATTCCATATTTTATATAGAGATAATGTCCACAAGTTCGCGTGTCAACTTGTATATCGTGGAAGTCTAGGTGCTATTTGTAGGACATGGAACAATAGATACTTAATTTTCATCCTACCAAGTTGTGAACCCGCGATCAAAAGAGTGCCCAAGTATGGAATGAGGGATCCGCATATGTTCTAGAACAATGTTTTTGTACAACGCGGAACAATAGATGCCCAATTTTCAGTCCGCCATCCCCAGAGCTCTTGATAAAAAAAATCGCTAAATATAGAATTCATATGGGATCTCTGCATATGTTGTATAAAATATCATTCCATACTTTATTTAGAGACTATGTCCACAAGTCCATGTGTCAATTTGTATATCGCGAAAGTCTAGGTGCTAGTTGTGGGACACATAACAATAGATACTTAATTAAAGCCTATCAGGTCGCGAAATCGCAATCCAAAAAGTGTTGAAGTATGGAATGAGGGATCTGCATATGTTCTAGAAAAATGTGTTTGTAAAGTGCAGAACAATAGACACCCAATTTCCAGCTCCCCAGCCCCAGATCCCTAGATAAACAAAAACCGCTAAATTTGAAATTCATACGGGATCACTGCAGGACAATAAAAGTGCAATTTTCAGCCAGCCAGCCCGAGTCCACCAATCAATTTGTATATCATGGAAGTCATGGTGCTATTTGTAGGAGATGAAACAATAGAGACTCTATTTTTGGTGCGCCAACCCACAATCCAAAAACTGCCTAAGTATGGAATGACAGATCTGCATATGCTATATAAAATCTCATTCCATACTTTATATAGAGACCATGTCCAAAATTCCATGTGTCAATTAGTATATATCGAAATTATAGGTGCTATTTGTAGGACACAGAACAATCGATACTTAATTTTCAGTCCACCAGGTCCCAAACCCGCGATCCAAAAAGTGCCCAAGTATGGAATGAGGGATCCGTATATGTTCTAAAACACTATCAATTTGTATATCGCGGAAGTATGGGTGCTATTTGTAGGAGACAGAACAATAAAGACTCTATTTTCGGCCCGCCAGACCATGAGCCCGTGATCCAAAAAATGCCTAAGTATGGAATGAGGGATCCGCATATGATGTATAAAATCTCATTCCATACTTTATATAGTCTATGTCCACAAGTCCGCGTGTGAATTTGTATATCGCAGAAGTGTAGGTGCTATTTGTAGGACATGAAATTCTAGGTGGTATTTGTAGGACACAGAACAATAGATACTTAATTTTCAGCCCACCAAGTCATGAACCTGCGATCCAAAAAGTACCCAAGTATGGAATAAGGGATCCGCATATGTTCTAGAAAACTATCAATTTGTATATCGTGGAAGTCTGGGTGCTATTTGTAGGATATGGAACAATAGAGACTCTCTTTTCGGCCCGCTAGACCACGAGCTCATGATCCAAAAACTGCCTAAGTATGGAATGAGGGATCTGCATATGATGTATAAAATCTCATTCCATACTTTAGATAGAAACTGTCCACAAGTCTGTGTGTGAATTTGTATATCGTTGAACTGTAGGTGCTATTTGTAGGACACAGAACAATAGATACTTAAATTTTCAGCCCGCCAGGCCACGAACCCACGATCAAATGCAATGTTCATCCAAGCAGCCTGTAGGTCCTCCTGTCAATTTGTATACCACAGAAATCTGGGTGCTATTTGTAGGACGCAAAACAATAGAGACTCTTTTTTCAGCCTACAAGGCTGCCAACCCACGATAAAAAAAAAGCCTAAGTATGGAATGACTCTTTTTTATATGGCTCGTTTGTCGAAATACTTTTATATCACTCGACCGACCAGATTGTGAAAACTTTCTCGTATAATTAAATTCTACAATATAAATATTTAACAGTAATAATTTATCAAAGGTCAAGTTCTGAATTTGTATATCGCAGAATTGTCACTACTATTTGTAGAGCGCAGAATAGTAGATGCTCGATTTTTTTCTCGCCAGACTGAGAACCCCCGATCCAAAAAAGTGGCTAATTATGGAATTAATACGAAATCGCTAAGGACAAAAAAAAATGCAATGTTGAACCAACCAAACCACAAGTCCACCTGTCAATTTGTATATCGTAGAAGTGTAGGTGCTATTTGTAGGACACAAAACAATAAAGGCTCAATTTTTAGCCCGTCAAGACGAGAACCATCGGCCCTTCACATGCCCTGGGTATATCTTCGCCTGACCGCTTTTCATACTTTGGTATTTCTTGGAATTGGTTTCGCCATTGCTGTTGCCTTCGTACTTGTTTCCAGATACACAAAATAAATTTTGGTAGTAGTTCTCTCTACACACAGTAAACACATTGGGGCATAATGGCCAGAGGTTCCACTATTCTAGGGAATGTTGTTACTATTCATCTCCCTCCGCCCAGTAGGAAAAAACAAGATGGTCCCTTGGTACACCGAGAGATATATTTCAAGACAAAGAATTCCATTGCAACCCTGGCTGGTCAGAGAACCTGCCCAATTGCAATCATTGCTATCGTAGAAGTTGATGCCATGAATTTTGAGCCAGAAGAAGATGATCTGATGGACGATGATACGACACTGGATGATGGAAATGCAGAGAATCTTCCCTCTCCTGTGCCCAAATTGAAATCAACCATAATGAACAGACCTTCCCAGCTCGGTGATCACATTCATGAAAACACCAATAGGAGTTTCAGAAAAGAAACTGACGGTGAACGCAACAACCACTTTTCACCACCAAAGTAGGAATTCCAGAGTTCCAAATTAGTCCGTTCTGGGAAGAAGAGTTTCAGTGTAAAGAAATGATATGTTAATTCTCCCAAAGATATATTTCAAGCCAAAAAAATATTGTTTAACATTTTTGGGCATTAGGTCCAAAACTCTCGCTCTTGCCACGCATTTTCCTACTAGTCATCTCCTTCTACCTAGAATGGACTAATTTGGGCCTCTGCAATTACATGTGCAAGCTGTTCTACTGAATTTTTTTGGACTATGCAGAGCCGGTTTCAGCTACGGGATATTCCACTTTCCCTGCAACCATTTTCGTCTTCTTTCTGAGGAAAATCTTCTGAAAAATATAAATTTCAGCAGAGGATGATTCATCGACAAGAAAACTCCAAGAATCTTGCATACTTCAAAACCCATGCCTGTGTTTGTCACAGATAACTTCAATGTTTCAGCCCGAAGAACTGGGTCCAATTTCTAAGCATAGATGCACAATACTCGGTGTTTTTCTTATTTTTTTTTATTTTAAATGGATTTTCTATTACAAAAAAATTATCTTGCACTCTTCATTGCCGCCTCTTTTCTAGGTTTAACACATGTTCTAATTGGCATGGTTCTGTGCTCTCATACTTCTTCGATCTTCTATTTACTAATACCAATATACAATGTTGCAGCAAAATCATTGTTCTTGTTTGTAGACATGCAATTATTAAGTTTTAATGCTAACATCCCATAATGCAATAAGTTTAATACTTGAGTTAATATGTTGCACTGATGGTATAATGTATGAAGAACACAGTTACACACACACATTCCAATAAAATCTATTCTTCCACAAAGCATTTTCTGGCAATTAGTAGAAAAGCAAATTTAGTGGTTAAGTTGATATGTTACAATCATGGAATAATGTATCAAGAACATAGCTGCAGGCATACGTTGCAATAAAATGTAATCTTCAACAACACATTTGCTAACAATTAGTAGATCATGGTTTTGCAATGATGACACTTCTTTGAAACCAATTCGTGCTTACGAAAACTGCCTTCCACCTCTCTATTTTCCCTCTCTTTTATTCCCTCTAGTTTCTCTTCCTGGTTACTTAATCGTTTTTTTCCTGACAATGCGTTGGTCCACATCTTCGCAGATCGTTTGCGTTTCCAATGATCACTTCCCCTTTCTTTAAATTGACCGTGTACTATTCCCTGTCCCACAACTGGCACCCAGAGTTCCACCATATACAAATTCACAGTCGAACTTGCGCGTTCGTCGGGTCAACATTGCAATTCTACTTTTTCGTGACCTCCAAAAAACATTCAGAGCTCCGGTATATACAAATTGACAAATATTCAAAATTGCAACCATTTTTAGATCATACGCTTTTCCGTATTACGGTCCACCTATCATGCCCTTTTCTGTGCTGCACATTTTTGCACTGAAAACTTTCGAGAAATACAATTTAACTGTTGGGTCCTTGCATATTTAGTGGAACTATTGTCACCCCATTTTGAAGCTCATTTGTCTACTTTCCATACTTCGCCATTTGTTTGAATTTCCTTGGTGAATTGTCGATTTGTTGGGTTGAATAAATATTCAGTTCATAGTCCTTATTTCCTATATCTGCACCCCTTTGTAATTAGCAGTCACTCAATTGCCCATCATGATCTCTTCCTTTTTACACATTTTTCACTCAAAAATTTCGAAACATGAAATTTCATCGTGCAACACTCGATTGTCCTGACTATCCCCGTAACCCTTTTTTCAATCCTGTCCGACTGCTTTTCAGAGCTTTCCATTCTTTCCTTGCTCTTCGCCCTCTCCATCACCTTCACACTTGTCTATAATAAAAGAAAATAAAAAGTTATATATATATACATATCTTGTTTCTAAATATGCAATTACTGGCCTTTAATTCTAACAAGTCATCGTGCAGAAACTGTATATATTTCCTTTGATGGGCGAAAGGCTAGAGGATATCTTGTATTCATGTGCATTAAACCAAAATTTACAGGCGGATTATATTATCCCTTGCGAGTGTTCATTTCAAAATCATGAAATCCCATTCACACGGTGTGCCCTTCGCACATTCACGAAACCTCGATACCTTAATTGCTCTTCGTCATACCCGCCACGTTCGCATTTATAAATATGCAATAAATAAATTTTATTGCTAACAGTTCATCATGCACCACCAATACAGGTTGTCATTAATCAACGAAAGGCTAGAGGACTTTCCCATTTAGAAGAATTTAACCAAGATTTATCAAAAAGTTACATTCTTTGCTCTAACAATTCATTTAAACCATCATCTGTAGTAAAGCAACCTTCTCATAAACCTATGGCATCAGCTCGACAATAGTTCTATGGAGATATAGTGAACACCTTCGAGCATGAGGACCAGAACTTCCACTAGTCTAGGGCATTTTCTTATTACTCAACCCCCACCCTAGAGAACCAAGTAATTTGGACCTTCGAGATTGCTCATGCAGGCTGTGTCCCTGAGGTTTTTGACTATAAGAACCTGGTTTTTTGGTGCACCAATAAATTTATTATAGACCAAAGAATTATTCCACTGCACGACGACTCTTCTATTTCTTTGTCATCTCAGGTCTTCCTCTAGATGATGAAATTTCCCGGGCCAACATTGACATTCAAAGGAGAATATTGCAAATAGTTCCTAGAAAAGCATAATAACAGATTGGACCTCTTGCCCCATTTTTTGGAAAGGCCGAATCTAGTTCCTGAAGATATTACAAGTATGGAGGTTAGTTCATTTAGAAATCCATTTCGGGAAATTGCCTGACTGTTTACAAGAATAATAGGACATGAGTCCATATGTACTGTTTCCCACATGGCTCTTTATATTTTGTATTTCACAGTGAATGAACAAGCCCTTTTTGATTGGGGAAAGTTAATTTCCCATGAAATCTCTTCCCAATTGTTAAGCTACAAAAGGAAAAAGAAATTTTATATCTCATCCTATTTAGTTTTTGCAGTAGCACATTCCTGTCAATTTTCGCAACTATCTTTGTCCAAAAAAGTCAACTGCGAATTCCACCCAATAATGTTCTGGTACCAGGCCTTGTGGAAGCACAAGGATTCCCATTGTTTTTATGAGGTTTTTAATGGCTTCCTGTCTTTTTTCAAAGTTTTGTTGTTAGGAGAAAATGCTCCCCGCATATCTGAACATGCAACTAGTTTTTTGCACAATAAGGGGACACTCCAACATTTGGAAAATTACACTCTCATAAGAATTTTTGGCTCCACAAACAACCTTCTCTCCTTCAATTTCATGTTACAGACATAATTTTTATTGCAGAAGTAGCACATCAATACAACTACTGGTTCCATCTATTCCAAAGGAAGAAAAAAAAACAGTTCATTCCTCTGCCTTGGAAAATAGGGGAGTTCGTCTTGAAAAACATCAACAAAATTGACGATTTTGCAACACATTTTAGCATCTCCAACCTTAGATATGTTGAAGACATAAGAGGATTCAAACCCTATAATATTTTTAGAGAACATTTACAATCACTTGGCCTCAATGATTGTTTTGTAAATAAACACCTGCCCAAGAACAGAGACAGTGACGATCCTGCCTCTGATACCGACGACGTAGAGATAGTACAAAGCTGCTCTAAATTGTACATGCAATAGGGGAAAGGCCCCGGTGACAAGAGTGTTCAATCCAAAAATACCACTCCAAAAAGCACGACATCCTAGAGCATCGCTCCAACAACCCATCACAGCATCAAAGAAACCCATAGTTCTTCAAACGGAGGAGGAGATAATGACCCTCCTCACTCTAAAATTGATAGTTCTCACAAGCTTCCAATAGAGAAGAAGAGGAAAAAAATGTGGGTTAGGTAGAAGAGCCAAAAATTTAGAGTCAGAACATGGAAGTTGACGTTGATCTAGATGCCATGTTCCCCTTCCTTGATCAACCCCAATATGACATCCACCATAGCCATCCAATGGACATATCCGTTACCCAAAATTTTGATGAAGATGAATCCTTTGTGTTCTAGAGCGCTGTTAGACGGAATAAAATATTGATATTTTATAAAACAAATGTTAAAAATATCAAAGGAAAATGTCGTTCATAGGTTGACGTTGCCAACATGCGGCCGTCCCAAATATATCAACTTCACACCGCGACCGTAGAAGCACTTCATGATTCCATTAGATGCATCGAGACCCAAAATGCCAAACTAAAGGACCGAGTCAAGGAATTGGAAGACACTTTAATTCCTATGCCATTGCTTGTCGATCCTTTGGAAATAGCCATGCCTCGCACCCCTGCACCCAATGTAAAATCATCCTCCACCCTGCTCGCATCCTGTAAAGGATATGTGGAAAACAATATCAAAAAACGAATGGAACTGGTTACCCAGGCGTGGAAAATATCACGAACCATCGGTTCCCTTGGAACCAGGGCACATAGCTTGCTCGACCTTTTGCAAGTTGAATTGAAAGATGAAGAAAATTTATTTTTAAAAATGGTCATCCCTTTTGTCAAGATTTTCAACAATATGACAAAAACAAAAGAAGAGAAGAAGATCTTCCATCCAAAAACGAGATCACCCAATTGAATGCATATTGGAAACAAAAAGTAAAGAACATGTGTCTCAATGTTCAGTCATGTGAACAAGCCATAGCGAAGAAAGATGAAGTATTCACAAAGCTGTCAAATACAGACTTGGCAGGGAAAACCAATGACTTCCAATACGCCCTCTTAATCGCAAACTCCTTGCCCTTAACTAGGCAAGAGTTCGATAAACAAGTTGTTATGTTGAATGCCTTGTCTCTCGAAAAGTTTTACAATATCCTTCAATTTGATCAAGCTCACATCCATGACTGGCTAGTCAAATATGCAGTATAGAATGAGGAAATTCATCAGGCTCTTTCTAATATTTCTATCGACTTCCAGGAATTAGAAAACTAAGTTTTCAACATCAAAATTTGGAATGAGATCAACGTCGCTCCAATGAGAAGCTACATTGAAGAATGGGTCGAAAGGCAATTGAAATAGGTCGCGAACGAAAGACAATAGGCAGTTCTCAGCATTCCAACAGTCATGGAGAACATCCTTGAAACCGTAATTGTCCCTGACATAAATGAAATGGAAGCCCTAAGTAAACATCCAAAGCGCTCATATGTACCCTCACTATAAGTTTAGTCATGCATCTTTCTTTGTTTCTCAGCCCGGTTATTCCACTTTCTTAAATACAAATGTATAGGCAAACACTTATACCTTTCCATTTATTTCTTTTACAGCTATTGCACTTTATCTTCTTTCCAGAATCCCGTTTCTTGTACATATTTATCTAATGGTCCGCACGAGCCCCAATCCTAGTCTACATAAAAAACGCATTGAAATTCTGGTTTATATGTAATCGACTTCAATTTTTTGGTATATTTCAAAATTTGCAGTAGTATGTAACAAGCTTTCATTTTTTCACATACTTAAAAAAAAATGCATTTAAATTTTTATATGTTACAAAATCTATTCTTATCTTTCCACATTCTGTATAACAAATGCATTTGTTTTTAATATGTTAGACTTTTTTTTTTATCCTTCAGCACTGTGTATGGAAAATGCATCTACTCTTTTATATGTTACACACTTTTCTTTTTTTATATATTTCAAAATAAATGGAGTTCAACAATGCAAACGTCATTTACATATACCCCATGTTCAGAAATGCATTTAAATTTTTATATTACTTCTCCTATTAATTTTATGTCATCATATATTTTTATCTTTCACTAGTCCATATCGAAAATGCATTTAAATTTCCAAATTTAATCTTGCACTGCCAATTTTTTTTTTACTTTGTTATATACTTTCAAAAAAATTAGGTTTGCTATATACTTCAAAAATTAGATTTTGTTGTGCTTGCCAACCGTCATTTACTTTTTCCCTATCTTCTGTGATATACAATTTGCACAACATTTCCCTGATATACATTTTGCACCAAACACTTTATTTCATTTACAATTCGACCCCATTTTTATTTCTAGCCTCCTTGGCAGGGACTGCGCTGCCACACAACCTTGTTCCAAATAGAAAAATAAACAAAACTACAATATCAAACATGAAACTAAATTATTATACTTCAGATCTGAAATGTTATCTTTTTGCTATATGTTTTTTAAATGTTAATTATGATGAGAACCAATATATATATATATATATACTTTGAGTGAAATTCCTATTAGATTTGGGGAAGGATTTCGAAAAAATATAGTTAAGTTTATCTACTTATTATATATATATATAATAAGTAGATAAACTTAACTATATTTTTTCGAAATCCTTCCCCAAATCTAATAGGAATT
>ML781228.1:1996463-2017959 GCA_009831015.1 Picea engelmannii
AATTCCTATTAGATTTGGGGAAGGATTTCGAAAAAATATAGTTAAGTTTATCTACTTATTATATATATATATAATAAGTAGATAAACTTAACTATATTTTTTCGAAATCCTTCCCCAAATCTAATAGGAATTTCACTCAAAGTTATAATACAACTTAGTTGATGAGAACATTGTCCTTAAGGACTTTAACCTATTTTAACAAGACATAGATTGTTGAAATTTCAAAACAAAATGAGTGGATCAATGCGAAATTTTGTCTCGCCAAAAAAAATAAACTCACCAAAAAAGTTGAGTTTGTCCACTTTTTCACCCCCTTTTTAAATATTATATTTGACCACCAACAATATTGACTTACATGACACATCTCTTTTATTTTGAGTTGTAGAATGTGATTTATGGTGTAATAATAAAATTGTACTTATAAATAGTTAAGTGTCGAAACTTGGATAATCCAAGAACTCAAGATGACTACTTTACCACTATTCTATGGTCCCCTTCATGATGGGTACCATATCAAATCACACATTTTATTATTTTAATTATTATTTTGTGAATGTTTCACAAGGATAAGTGTGGGGGGTGAAGGTCTATATTAATGAAATAAGTGTGCCCTCGCAAGTGTACCCATGTCTCAAAGGGTGAATCAAAACATTACATGTAATTGGTATATGAATTAAGACATATCCTACAATGGAAAGTTCATGTTCAACTAAGATACCATGATCCAGAGTACTATTCTATCAATGTCATGGAAACAAGTCTCCCATTTTGGGACAATGAGGGAGTACTATTCTATGAAATTCATCAAGAGATAGCTCACATTCTTGGAGAATTTAAATCTCACATTTAGTGAAGATATTGATATGTGATGTACTATTCCCTCAATGTCACCCAAAGAATTTTTAACAATGAGATGTACTATTCCACAAAAGTCACCTAGACAAATATCACATTGTCAGACAAGGAAAAGCTCATATTTGGCCATGCTATTATGACAAGAAGGTAATATTTCATCAAAGTCATGCAATACTTACACTTGGCCCCAACCACTAGAAACATGATTTCTAAGAATCAAACCCTTTTGGGCAACCTAACACACCACCATCACCACCATTGGATGATAACCCCATTGACAAATCCAGGGTATTCTTAAGGATTCAAATATTATACCTCTCTGTAGTATTCTAAGTGACTATTGCGGTTTGAAAAATCATACAAATAGATATGTAGGTGAATATTGAATAAAAAACATATAATTTACTATTAAAACTTGTAAATTTATGTTGATGCCACCCCTAGTATGAGATATTCTCCTCCAGATGAGAATATTCTCCCCTAGATGAGGGTGCCACATCCTCTTTAGTCATTACTCAATTGTACTTGAGTTATACTAGTGGATTCAAGTCTTGCATTGAAACCTCGATATTATCACCAAGTGTTGCATGCTCACCTCAGGATCATCCCCAGGAGGGCACAATCACCTTGGGATCATCACCAGGAGGGAACACTTGAAATGCATGAGGCTAGGAGGGTGCACCACATGTGTATGCATGAGATTATCTCCACTCCACTTGTCTATACTAGTTAAGTGACGACTACATGACCAATTAAGTAAGACTAGGTGGAAGTTCACTCATGTTTCTGTCAGTTTGTGTTCACGTCTCTCTATATCACTACCATGGTGCATTAGTTCATCCTTGTAGAGTATATCATGTGTATTTTTTATTCTCTCATTTTGTTAATACACTTATTTACTCTTTCTATTCAATTATTCTCTTCTTCTCTCAACTTTGCAAGTTTGTTGTTCATTGTTTATAGCTAGATTATGTGTACAGGTTTCAACCCACATTCATAAAGATAGATCATAACAGTCTGAAACACATGTTTGAGCAGCCAACACTAAATTCCAAAAAAACTAGATGGCTAGAATTTCTTAGTGAATATGACTTTGACATCAAGCATATTAAGGGAAAGGAGAATAAAGTGGTTGATGCACTCAACAGAAGGGTGCATGAAATGCATGCTACAACCATTAGCATGTATTGTTTATATTTAAAACATAGAACTTTGGATGATGTAGTATTAGATCAGAATTATGCACAAGTTGTAGAAGGATTAGAACAGTGAAATGTATCGCTGAAGTTTAGAGGCTACAGACTAGAAGATGATGGAATTCTCTTGTTCAAGGACAAATTTTATTTTCCTAACACTTAGGAATTGAAAAATATAGTGTTAAAAGAGATGCACGTTGTACCATATGATGGTCATCCAGGGTACCAGAAGACAATTGCAGCAGTAAGAAGCCAATATTTATAGCCTAGAATGAAGTAAGATGTGTCTAATTACACAATCAAGTGCATGGAATGTCAAAATTGAAGACACATCCAACGAGATTTTTACAACCATCGCCCATTCATGAATTGAAATGGGAGTTAGTTAAAATATATTTTATCACCAAGTTTCCATGAAAATCAAGGAAACATGATTCCACCATGGTAGTCATGGACAAACTTACAAATGATGCACATTTTATCCCAGTGAAAACGACTCACAACGTAGCCAACATTGTAGATATTTATATGAAGGAAGTTGTCAGGATACATGGTCTTCCTAAAGCAATAGTGTCAAACAGAGAACCCAAGTTCACTTCTAACTTTTGGAAGGGGTTGTTTAAGGGATTTGAGAATAACTTGAATTTCAGTACAACATATCATCCAAAATTACATGGGAAGACAGAGAGGACCAACCGGATAATTGAAGATATGTTGAGAATGTATGTAATGGACAAGCCTTCCTAGTGGGAACACTATCTTCATTTGGTTGAATTTTAGTACAATAATGGGTATCAAGTATCGTTGAAGATGAGATCATTTGAAGCCTTGCATGGAAGGAAATGCAACACGCCAGTAATCCGGGACAACCCAACAAATAGAGCAATTATTGGGAAAGAATTACTAAACAAATGGAAGAGAAGATGGTAAAACTCAAGCAAAATTTAAATGTTGCACATGACATGAAAAATAATTATGCAAAGAAAATTAGGACATACAGAGAATTCAAAGTGTGCGAGTCTGTGTTTTTAAAAGTAAAGGATAAAATAAGGTCGATAATATTGGGAAGTTTCCCAAACTTGGAAGCGATATACTATGTATCATTTGAAGTTTTAGAGAAGATAGGCCTAGTTGCATACATGCTTTCATTATATGCATCCATGATAATTCATAAAGTGTTTCATGTGTCTTTATTGAAGAAATATATGTTGTACTATGCTGTCATTGCTGTCAAAGGATTGATTTCAAAGGGTTGATGTCAAGTATTGTCATAGTGATGTGTTTATATCATTGATATATTGATTATTGATTATATGGTCATTGATGTAATTGTTTTCAAAGGGTTGATTTCAATTGGTTTCATAATGATGTGTTGATATTAAAGGGAGTTATATCATTGATGTCATGTCATGTTTTATAGGAAGAAACAAATGGATAAACTCCAAAGTGGTTCCTTTATGGTGAAATCCCTCATGGGAAGATGCTCTTGGATAAAGTTCTCAAAGTGGTTCCCTTGTGGTGAAATACCTCACAGGAAGATGCTTTGTGAAGTCCAAATGGTTAGGTTTATGAGTAGCCCAAGAATGTGGTTAGGGAACCCAAGTTTGATTAAGGAATAATGTAATGAATATCAGTGAATTTGCAGGAGTCACTATTCCATATGGATAGTATATGTCATGTCATTTACGGTGATATGTGGAATGTCACATAACTTCTCACCGTTAGAGATTTATGTCCATGTGAAGTTGGAGAACCCTCATGAGTTATCTAGAAGCCCCTAGAAAATCAAAGAAGTCAAATTATTCTAGAAGATCCTAGAAGAAGTTGACCAGTCAAAGTGGTTAGTCAGGGGTTAAGTGGTTGCAACAATAAAAAAATTAAAAATAAATTAGTTGCAACTAGAAGTGGAGAGTTTAATATAAATGGTTAAAGTGGTTAAGTGGACAAAGTGGCTAAGTGGACAAAGTGGTTAAGTGGATACTTCTAGAGGAAGTTACTTGGAGAGTATAAATAAGAGAGAAAAAGTCTCTCATTAGTATTCTATTGAGCATATTGAATATATACAAGTGATTGAGTAACCAAAGGAGATATAAGGATAATTTTAGAGGGAAGGTTACGTAAAGAAGGCCGAAATTCAAGGGAGGCTAAAGTATTTTGATGATGCTTTCTAAGGTATGATATTTACAGCTCATCTCACCATTTTTGCAATAACGTTTTTTATAGAAAGATTAAGATAGAGAAATCTGGAGGATATTGATAAAACATATCCAAGTATATGTGATAAAATTTTCAGCTTGTGGGTCATTGTATTTTTGGATTTACACTCTGTGGAAGATAGGGTTTGTGGCTAGTCCTGAAACTAGTCTAAAACAAGTGTTTCAGGTAAAAACACCATAACTTCTTCATAAAAAATCCAATTTTTTTTATCTATTATGTGGTGCACCCATTTTCGATCCATAGAGAAAATATTTCATGTGTGGCATTCTCTACAAGTTCTCTCTCTAGAATAAGCCAAAATTCAACAAGGTCTGCCATTTTTTCTATAACTCATTTTCTGAGAGGTTCCAAGTAGCGAAACCTGGAGGAATTGTAGAAAATACATTGAAGAACATTGTGTACCATTTTTAGACCTTTATTAATTATAGGTACTGAGTTATGATTATTTCAATTTATGGTTTTTGACTAATATAAGATTAGTCATGTGACACTAAAGTAAATTCTAGTCTCTTGTTGTTGAAGTTAAGAAAATTTTGCAGGTCTTTGATCACATACATCAAGTATGTTACAGAGTTATAGGTACAATAATATTCATGTTTTTATTTTTACATTTGGTCATTACATGGTACATGCTTGAGGCTACATAACAATGAATTTTGGCACATGGTCTTGTGTAAGGGTTTATAATATTTGGTTTATGGAGAGTATGGTGTATTGCTAGAGGTATCGTGTTGGTTAACTTGGTGATATTGTGAATATGGTTGATAGTTGACTTGATTATTGATCTTTATGAGTAGATCATATTTGGATGATGAGATTGATGAGACAGGTTGAGGTGACAGGTTGTTGTGACAGGTTGTGTTGTGCACAGTTGATGCACTTGTATTGGTATAGACTATTGGTGTAGTTTGATAGATTGCTTTCTGTATATGAGCTGGGTCTTGTACTTAAGGATTGGATTCCTATTCTCATTTGGTGTTGAGATATGAAAACTGTGTCTTGCATCGAGAGTTGGTTCTCTCTTGGAGTTGGTGCTCTATTTCAGTTGGTGCTGATAAAACCCAAGGATTTTAGTCAGTAATACAAAAGAAACTTATACATATATATGGTGTTCCTTGTGTTCTTTATTGTGATGGTGCATATCTCTTTATTTTTAATATATGTAATTGAGATATATTTACATGCAAGAAACTAATTATGAATGGAAATAATAAGTAATGATGTTGTGAATGGTGATTGCTAACTAAAATTTTGTTAGAAGTGTTAAATAGCCCTCACACTAATTCACCCCCCCTCTCAGTGTGATCAGTGTGTCAAACAATTGGTATTAGAGAGGGCCTTAACTAAAAGCCTTAACAAGCTTGAAGGAGATCCATGGACACACAAATGGATGATGAAGTTCCAATCTTTGATGAGACAAATTACTCAGCATGGTGAATAGAAATGAAAGGACATTTGAAGGCCAAAGGAGAAGGTATTTGGAAAGAAATTATTGGTGGATTAGTTCCCTTGAATAATAAGTCAAAGTTTTCATCTCAAAAGGAAGAAAATAAGAATGATGGATTAGCTCTCAAGACCATTTTCAATGGACTCTCAAGTTTTGTCAAAGAAATCATGGGACAATGTACTTCCGCCAAGGACTTGTGGCTGAAGCTAGAGAAGGTATATCAATACAAAAGAAAAGACACTGAAGACAATCATGTCAAGGACAATGAAGATAAAGCCTCTCCAAAATATTTTGATTATAATACTCCTAGTGAAGTTGAATGTTCTCTTAAAAATGAAGAAGAAGATATAATAGAAGTTTGTGTAGATGAAGAAGAATAGTTGTTGAAGTTTAAAGAAAATTTTGTATCTGAGTTAGGTGGTGTTAGCATGGAAATAGGACATTATTCAATTGCTTCTGAGTATATTGAAAAATGAATTAATGAAGTCCTATAAAATTACCCAACGCATATCATGGAACTAAAACATATGCTCAAAGAACAAGAATAAAGTAAAATGACTCAGTTAGAAGAAAAAGAAGAAGAGATCAAAAGACTAAAGAATGAAATAATTAATCAAGTAGAATAACATAAGAAGGTGGATGATGAGCTTAGAAAAATTATTGAAGTTAATATCAATTTGAAGACCCAAATTGAAGAATCCAAAAGAATAGATGAACTATTGAATAATCAATTAAATGAAAAGGAAGAGTCATGCCATAAGTTGGAAGCTGAAATTGTTGATCTTAGAAATAAAGTAGAGAAATCGAACACTCATAACAAGTTCATGAATATCTCAACAATCTTGAAAGAAATCTTGGATAGTCAAAGATCACCAAATGATAAATCATCTCTTGGATACAACCACTACTACATATTGAAGAATTTGTGACGAATTACTTGCAATGAAAGTAGCTTTTTGTCACAAAAATGAAGATAAAGATTTAAATTTATATTTCTTTTTTTAATCATCCCACGTTCGTCGCCTAGGAGACGACCTCTATCTATCGTCACATAGTTCATCGCATGGGCGTCGACTCAAAGATTACCGTTTCCCTATTCTAAGTCAGCCAAATATTTGAAAAAGTCAATATTGACTTGGTCAATGCTCGTCGCTGAGTTCGTTGCATGCCCGATGAGACAAAGATTATTGTTGGCCTTTTCAAACAATCACCCAACTATTTTACAAAGTTAATATTGACTTGGTCAACATTCGTCGAAATGGCAACGAAATAAAATATATAAATATTTATCAAATTACTGATGTTGCAACAATCTTGCTCTAACAATGACAGTTCAGAAAAGGTATTTTTGTGCGTAAGAATAATGGAGAAAAATATTAGAGGTGGGAAAAAAGTAAAGAGGGTGGAAAGGGTGATGGTAGATGTTATTTCCCTTCCAAAACATGTAGTTTTACACATCCCGTAAGAATTTTAATAGCAACGACTAAAAAACATTGTAGGAAATATGGGCACACTGATGGGGGATCGAATGAATAATGTCTTGTGGTAATTAGCTATATATATATATATATATATATATATATATATATATATAGTTTGAATATTTGTTATACACACTAATTTTGCATGATTGTTTGTAATTATAAAGTTAGAGTTGCCCCCTAACTTTTTGCACAATTATGCACCAAGTAGTAGTAGAATGATGTTGTACAAGTTGAGGAACATGAAGCAAATGAGGATTTCATGGAAGAAGATGTTGGGACAAATCAAATGATCCAAGATTTTTTTGCTCAGTCAGATGAGAAGGGGGACAATGATGGTATTTATGATGGACCTCTATTAGAAAGGGAAAATAAATGAATTTATAAAGGATCAAGAGAAAATCTTATCTCCTCTACATTGTTGCTGGTGAACTTAAAGGTTATGAATCATTTTTCAAACACTTGCATGACACAAATCCTAAGGTATGTAATATGTTTCATCTCATATACATAAATGTTGAATTTTACATATTTTTTCTAGTGTTAATTAATGTGTAAAATAAGAATCCAATATTTACAATTAATATTATTTACATTAACTAGTAATTATTTGTTATGTTGTAGATTGTTAGGTGAATTTTGTTTACCATCGCCAAATATTTTACCTCGCACATACGGATATGTGCTTGCCATTATGAAAGGCATTGGAATGGAGTATCAAACTATAGATGCATGTCCTAATGATCATATTATATATTATGGACAACATGCATCAAAAATAGAATGTCCGCAATGTCTTATCAGTAGATATTGAACCAATCAAGTAACAAAAAAGGTGCCTCAAAAGGTTCTTTGTCATATTCCCATAATTCCAAGTTTGCAACAATTGTTTAAGTGTGAAAGAATAACACAATTTATGGATTATCATGCATGGAACAGAAGTGGAGACGATGTTCTTCGAATGCTTGCCGATGGTTATGCATTTAGGGAAATTGAGAAAAAATGGGCATATTTCAAGGATGAACCTCGTAATGTTAGGATTTCATTGGCAGGTGACGATGTTAATCCATTCAGAGAGTTTAGGTCTATTTACTTAGTGTGGCCTATTTTGTTTA
This sequence comes from Picea engelmannii, assembly GCA_009831015.1. Lineage (NCBI taxonomy): Eukaryota > Viridiplantae > Streptophyta > Pinopsida > Pinales > Pinaceae > Picea > Picea engelmannii. The sequence continues at coordinate 2,004,775 of ML781228.1, forward strand.
TCAACAATAACATTCCTCCTTGGATGTAAATAAAGAGGGAGCACATAATGTTGACAATGATTGTTCTAGGTTTTCGTTTACATTACTTTTTTGAATGTAACATTTTCATTTGTTTTTTTTTTTGCGTAATATATTTTGTTTATTTGTTTACTTCTATATACATATCATAGTAGTAATTATGTGTAATTTCAAACAATTAGGTAAGTACCAAGTTAAATATATGAATGTATATATTGAGCCTCTTATCGACGAGCTACTAAAGTTATGGGCTGACATCACTATGCATGACATCTGTAAACCAATCGGGGAGAAGAAATTTTAATTCCGTGGAATACTTTTATGGAAAAATCATGATTCCCCAGGACCAACACATTTTGTGGTATGTAGCATTTTGTTGCACTTTAATACTATATATATATTTAAATATATCATGCATGTTTTTAAAATGATCCCATTGTATAATTGACATTAATCCATCGGACGTTACAGGTCTTCAAACAAAGGGAAAATTTGCATGTCCAATTTGTGGTTCTAAGATGAAGTATCATCATTCAAAAAGTTTAGGAAAGGTGGTGTTTGATGAGTATAGGAACCTCATCCCTAAGAACCATAGGTATCGTACTACTGAAAAACATATTTTCAATGGGAAAGAAGAGATTGGATTAAAACCATGAAGAATGACACCTCACCTATGGAGGTTGGAATATGATAGGAATCGTCAAGGTACACAATTTGTTTATGTATCGTATATGTAATGTTTTGAATTTTTATTTTGATAATTATTGAATTTATTTTACTGTATTTTAATTGTTGTGATTTCTTTTATGCTTCGTGATGAAGGCCGCCATCATGAAGGTGTTAATAATGGGCTTCTATGAGGAATGAAATGTTATCCCACTCAATTCATGAGGTTTCCCTACTATGAGGAGCTAAAACTACCTCATTTTTTTAATACAATACATATCGAAAAGAATGTGACATAAACGTTATGGTGAATCATAGATGGTAGGAGGGATAAAGAAAAAATTGTCAAAATTTGTACTGACATTCAGGAAGCCAAACATGCAATGCGAAGTGTGGTCTAATAAAATAGAGATGTAGACAAAATAATTACCTTCCATGGTTATTAATAGAGCAACAAAGCAATGATGTAAAAGAGGTCATTCAGAGAATTAAATTTCCCACGGGTTTTTCTTCAAACATAAATAATATCTTAACAGAGAAAGGTGAATTTGGTGGGGTAAAAACACATGATTGGATACCTTCATTAACTTAATAATTTTGGTATACATATTTATATATTTTCCATATACATCTTTTAATTTTTTAATTTTTTTTGTCTACTTTGAAACAAATAACGATTCATTATTTTTTTGTATAGTATGTTCTACTGCTATCTCTCCCAAACGACTTTGACAACAATGTCAAACAAGTTATATATCATCTTGGAAAATACATGAGGTAAGTAGTTGTGGTTTATAATATGAAAAATATTCTTTCAATTTGTTGTTGTACTTAATGACATATGTTTTACTTGTAATGTAATATATTATATTATGTTATAATGTTGAAACATGTTATTTTCTTGTGTCATGATCTATAGATGGTTATCATTGAAAAAAATCCATGAATATGAAATAAAGTATTGGAAGAGAGAAATTTCTCGGCTAATGTGTGAAATGAAAAAGTATCTGCCTCCAACATTTTTCAATGCAAAAGAACACTACCTCATACACCAAGTTGAGGAGATTGAAATGTGTGGACATGTAAACACAAGGTCAATGTGGATGGTGGAGAGTCACTTGAAATCATTGAAGGCTTTGGTAGGACAAAGATCATGTCCTGAGGGTTCTATGGTGGTGGGATATATAGTATATCAATCCATGGTGTATATTAGTCAGTGTCTTCCTAAATTAGCAATGACAACTATGCATCCAGTGAATCACCTTTGTGATCTAGATTTTATGAGCAGAACAAAATGACTACAGACTATTAACAGATGCTTAACAAAAAATAACAAAGATATAGTAAAATTGGTTTTCTATTCAATAAGGAAATAAGATGAAACTATAAAATGTAGCAGAAAACAAGCTTGCTAGTATGGTGGTGGCTTATCTCTGAGAAGAGATGTGACGACTATGCTCACTTGCAAGAAGATTGTTACAATGAGGCTCTGAAGGCCTTTTACAATAATCAAGAATGTCAAAAACCCTAGACATCCAAAAACCTAACCCTAGGAGATGAAGCGCCAAAATTCATGTGGGCCCCATTTGGGTAAGTCAGTACATCAACTTCCTGGGGTCATAACTTTTTCATACAATCTCTGTTTGACGTGCTCAATACCTCGTTAGAAATTTATATCCGAGGAAAACAACTTTGATGTGAGCATCATGATGGAAAGTTGATGTTGCTCTGTTTTCCCAAAAAATGTCATTTAGGGCCTCAAAATGGCTCTGGAAGTTCAGGACCCGAAAAACTGCTAAAAATAGTAAATTACCAAAATTGCCAAAAAAATGTTTTGAGCTAGTTGGAAAAGGTGGGTGGCCACCAATATCCACCTTCATCAATCCTCCATCCTTAGGAAGAAATGGTCTCCATTGTGTTGAGTTCCCCCATAATATGAGGAAATTTCTGCTGAATTTGGCCCCGGGTGAGCCACTTGCCTTGGTGCAGGAGTTGCCCTACTTTGACGACTCAATAAAGATGGATCCTTTATTGTCGAGTTCCATTGATCTCTATGTCCACAATATAATCATTGGATTCCTATTGTATGCAGTCAGGGTTGAGCTCTGTTGGTGTCAGTTGTTCTGCTACTTCTGAGGTGTCCAATAATAGTCGGAAATAAGGCCGAAGGAGATCCACGTTGAACATTGGGTGCAAGCCAAGGAAAGGAGGAATGTTGAGCTAAAAGATATTATCCCCCACAACCTTGGTGATGGTGTACAACCCATAACGGAGTGGGTGAAGCTTCCGATGGGGTCCTTTAAGGCGTTCTTTCTGCAAGTGCAACCAAACTTTGTCGCCCACCTGAAACTTAAGTGGCACTCGATGTTGATCATGGCACAGATTGTACTTGTCATTGGACTTATGTAGGATATCTTGAACCTGTTGGAAGATGTGCTAGATCTAGTCAATGAACTGAGTGGCTTTCTCAGCTTCAGTTGGAGTAGGAGATGAGTCGGTTGAGGTGATTGCAAGGGGAAGTACAACATCTATGGGACCCAATGGTTGGAATCACAACCCCACCTGAAAGGGGATGTGGCTAGTTGAACTATGTAGGGCTCAGTTGTAGCTATGCTGGACATAGGGAAGGCTCTCATCCCATTTGCGAGGGTGCTTGGAATTATACATGCAAAGGATATGCACAATCATTCGATTTACGACCTCGGTTTGGCCATCTGTCTGGAGGTGGAAGGTTTTGAATTTGGTGAGCTTGGTGTCCAGCAGTGACCAGAGGCTTGATTAGAATGTGCTGAGAAATCGACTGTCCCGATCTGAGAAAATGGTTTGTGGGATTCCAAAATGTACCCAGACTTGTTTAAAGAAGAGCTTGTAGTGGCCTCTACTATGATGCTCTTCTTGCAGGCAACCATAATTGCCATCTTAGAAAACTGATCAACAACCATAAAAACACAGTCATTTCCCCACTTGGTGGATGGGAGGCCAGACATGTAGTCCATTGAGATGGATTACCATGGCCTTTCAGGAGTAGAAAGAGGGGTGTATAGGCCATGTTTTTTAGTGGTCGGTTTGGCAATAGTGCAGGCAGTGTAGGACCTGATATACTTGTTGACCTCCTGTCGAAGTTTCAGCCAGTAGAAATATTTTTGTATCATCGCCATTGTCTTTTCAATGCCGAAGTGTCCTGCCACCCGACTGTAGTGGGCTTCCTAGATCAACTTGAGTCACTCGGTTGGTGCAACGTAGATATGGCCCAGATGACACAACAATCCATCCTAAAGATGACAATTATTGACAATTGCATTTGCATCCAACATTTGGTAGGTGCTGGCGAAGTCTGGGTCTGTCTCATAGAGTTGGGGCCATCTAGAGGTCTCATGGCTACAGGATTCTATCACTGTGGTGAGTGCCATGAATGGCGGTCTACTGAGGCAATCAACGACGCGGTTGGTGTTTCCTATTTTATACTTGATGTTGAGGTGAAATTATTGCAAGTATGTGGAACACTTTTTATGACAGTCATTCTGTAATTTGCATTGTGTCTGCATGAAATGCAGTGGATTATGATCAGTGTGGATGATTGTTTCCTTCCCAAGAATGTAATGTTTCCATTGGCGGTAGGCTTTCACAATGGAATACATTTATTTTTCATAAGTAGGGTAATTACATGCAACATATTATAGTGTCTCACTATGATAGGCCACAGGGTGGCCATGTTGAGTGAGAACAATGTCCACATCATAGTCTGAATCATCTCTCTCAATATCAAAGGGTTGTTGCAGGTCTGGTAGTGAAAGTACTGGGGTTAAGCACAAACGCTTCTTCAAATCATCGAACTCTTGTTGTTGGGACTGACCCCATGCAAATTTTTCCTTACCACCACCCCTGGTTATTTGGTTGAGGGCCCATGCAATATGGGAGAATCCCAGCATGATCCTGCGGTAGAAATTGACAAGGCCCAAGAAGCTCTGAAGCTCAGTGAGTGTTGTTGGGGTTGGCAAGTCACGGATGACTTGGATCTTGGATGGATCCACATGTACACCATGCTGATAAACAATGTATCCCAAGTAATGGACCATGTCCATGATGAAGGATCATTTTTCCAATTTGGTGTATATCTTGTGTCGTCGCAAGGTATGCAAAACCTATTGAATATGTTGCAAGTGTTTTGCCCAAGTATTGTTGTAAATGAGATTTTCCTCTAGATACACCACTACAAAAGTATTGGTGAATGGTTGCAGGATATCTTCCATCATCCTCATGAAAGCAGCTGGAGAATTTGTCAAACCAAAGGGCATGACCAACCATTCAAAAAGACCTTCCTTTAACTTGAAGTCAGTCTTCCATACATCTGTCTGTTCTATCGGGACCTAGTGGTAACTAGACTTCAGATCAATATTATTGAGGTATTTGGCCCCCGTGAGTTTATCAAAGAGGTCGTCAATTCAGGGAATCAGGTACTTGTTTCTGAATGTGATTTTATTTAGAGCCCGATAATCAATGCAGAGTCACCAGGTTCCATATTTCTTTTGTACCAACACGATTGGGCTCCTGCAAGGTGATGAGCTGGGATGGATGTGACCCTTGTGGAGTAGTTATTGGATATGTCGCTTGATCTACTCATTCTCTATCAGAGAGTGGAAATATACTGTCCCATTAGGTAGCGGTGCGCTAGGGGTCAGATCAATGGGGTGCTTGACTTGACAGTGCAGAGGTACCCCGGTAGGTGAGGAGAATATATACGAGTATTCTTCCATGACCTTATCTACTTGCTTCTTCTATGTGGAGAGGTCGACTGCAAAGACCCTAGATGTGTCTGTGATATTTCCCTAATTCTGAGAGCAAATCATGAAGAAGACAAACTTCCTTGTCTAAGAGATGACCTTCCTGCATTGCTTAGTAGAGATCAAGGAAATAACACTAGGTGGGATTGCCTCGGGTATCCTGTACAATTTCCTATTCAAAGTAATAATAAAACTATGAGGCCTAAACTCATATACAACATGATGTTTCCATAAATAAGGTTGGACCAAAATAACATCACAAACTTCGAGAGGAGAAACATCACACAATACCTTATCTTTGAAGGGATTGATGTCGTACAACAATCAACACTGTTGGTTGATTTGGAGATCTCTTCCTTGGTGGATCCATCCAATGGTGTAGCGTTTTTGATGCGGTGTTGTCAGTAGGGCCAGCCGCTTGATGACCTCTGCTGAGATGAGGTTCTTCTAGCTACCGCTATCAATGATGAAGTGCATTAGGGTGCCTTTTACCCACATCTGTGAATGGGAGAGGCGCTCTCCTTCTTCTGGCTCTCTTGGTTCACTAGGCTAGAGCTTGGTGGTAGCAACGATGGCACTGGGTTTCATGTCAATGATCTGTATTCCCCTTTTTGGTTCTGACTCAGAGTCAGAACCCACATCTGATTCAGAGGCTTTCACTTCGACCATCAACGACTACTTTGAGCAACAATCAACAGTGTTATGCCAAGGGCTCTTATGGAAGTCACATCACTTCCTGGTATCTTTCTTTGTCTTTCCAGTGTCCTTCTTTTCTTGTGGATTGGACTGGTTGTCTTGATACTATCCATATTTACTCTGTCCTTTGTTCTATGGGTTGGAGCCACCCTTTCCTGGATTTTTCTGTGAGGGGTTCCCAGGCCCAAATTCCCACGTCTTTTGTTTGAGCTTCTACTCGATTTTGATGACATATCAGTAGGTCGTGCCCAAGGACGAGATGTCCATAAATTCCATTTGGGTTTAGATGTATCTTTGCAGAGCATTGTGATACTTTAGCACTAGATGTCACTCTGAATATTTGATACCCAGCTTGGTGCACAAGGTATGGAAAAAATTTGTGAACTCTGGCACTGCTTGGTCTCTTTCTTGTCATAGTGTGGTACATTTGGTATACAAGTCATCATAACTTTTGACAGGGTAGTATTTTTCCTTAATAGAATCCATGAAGGATTCCCAGGTGGTCATGACTGTAAATAATGCAGGCTCCTCTGTTTCCTTTTGCTCATAAAAATTTTCTGACCAATCTTTGACACGGGGAACGACTTTGAGGAGAGAAAAAGTAATCTTTTCTCTATTCAAAAAGTCATGGACAAAAAAATGCCCTTCTAATAGATTCATCCACTGGTCTACAACATCTGCATCTATCTGACCTTCAAATATAGGATTATCAAAGTTGATTTGTACCTTGAAGGGGGTGGTGCCTCCGCTCAAAGAAGATGTGTCGCCTATTGGTAGCCGTCGAAGGATTTGCGCGAAACTATCCATCATCTCGTTCCTCTGTTATGTGAGGGATTCCTCAAGAAACATTTTGAAAGGATCTCCTGTCATGTCATCTTTATTTTCACCTACCATGAGAGGTCGCTTGAGCGTGTGAGAGATTTTTTCCTCAAGAGAAACAAGCTCGAGACCCAATTCTTTGTACTCCGACCTTGTTGGAGACATGCATTAAGATGACAAGGAGCAAACCGCTTTGATATCACTGATCTAGATTTTATGAGAAGAACAAAATGACTACAGATTATTAACAAATGATTAACATATAATAACAGAGATACAATAAAATTGGTTTTCTATTCAATAAGGAAATAAGATGAAACTGTAAAATGCAGTGGAAAACAAGCTTGCTAGAATGGTGGCGGTTTATCTCTGAGAAGAGATGTGATGGTTGTGCTCAATCAAAAGAACATGGTTACAATGAGGATCTAAAGGAATTTTACAATAATGAGGAATGTCAAAAACCATATACATCCAAAAACCTAACCCTAGGAGATGAAGTGCCAAAAGTCATGTGGGCCCCGTTTGGGTAAGTCAGTACATCAACTTCTCGGGGTCATAACTTTTGCATATGATCTCCATTTGACGCAATCAATACCTCGTTATAAATATCTATTCGAGGAATACAACTTTGATGTGATAAACATTCAAGGAACGTTCATGTTTCTCCCTCGTTTCCCCAAAAAAAGTCGTTTAGGGCCTCAAAACGGCTCTGGAAGTTCAGGACCTGAAAAATTGCTAAAAATAGTAAATTACCAAAATTGCCAGAAAACTGTTTTGAACCAGTTGGAAAATGTGGGTGGCCATCAATATCCACTTGGATCACTTTGGGATTTGAACTCCATCAAAATATTTGAAGTTCAGGAGCACCTGCTGGGGAAAGGTAGAATGAAAAAATTGAGAGGTAATATATTAATAATTGTGGAGATTTATATTAATACATATAATTTTTTTTTGTGTGTGTATATGATCATAGTCATTAATATATTAATATATATCACTTCATCAATTATTAATATTTACCATGGTTATAACTAATATTTAATATTGGTGAATTATGATTTTTTGATTCAGTTGTTCAAGATTGGGATGCACTGCATTTATACATTGCAAACAATATTGAATGGATGAATGTATGCATTGAAAGATGTAAACAACATCATGGAGGTAGGTTATCATGAAAACAACTGTCTGGATTGGTTAGAGAATCTCATCATAAAAGTGATGCCAATGTTCCACAAAGGGAAACTAATTTAGCATATGGTTTGAAAGATGGACATGGAAGTACATTCACCCGTTTTATTCAGTTATTTTATATTATATTAATGTGATTGTAGGTGTGTATTATTCGTATATACTTTCCAAGTTATATAAAGATGTTTATTAATTGACAATTCATCTTTTACATGTCTGGCATATGGCAGTTGAAACACTACAAGGCTATGTGGTGTAATGGTCGTACATTTCACATCAAAGAGTTGGATGAAACTAGGAAAACTTTTGATACTGGGATAACTGTAGTATTCCAGGTCACTAATGTTTCCTTTAGGAATGACAAACATCCTTGAGAATATGAAAATATATACTATGGGTATTTGAATGATATACTTGAGTGTGACTTTAATTCCTTCAAATTAGTTCTATTATAGGTTACAAATGCATGAATGTGATGAGGAAATAATTTTTATTCAACATGCCAACATATTTCTGATGATTAAAACAATGATGTTTGAAAGAGGACATGATCACTATGTTTTTCCAAGCCAATGTGAATAGGTCTTTTACTCAAAGGTTCCAAGTGAGAGGGATTGGTCATTTGTTGTTATATATGATCTAAGAGGAAGGTCAATTAAATATACTCATGTACAAGAAGAAGATGATATTGAAGAAGAAGATGATGTGCCAGATTAGACAGAGCCAGAAGATCATGGGTCGACAGATGAAGAAGATAGAGAAAATGAACCAAGTGTAGGAGACATTAATGCAGTTATTGATGACGATGTCGATGAAAATATGCTTGAAAATGAAATTGATGATGATATCGTCAATCCTTTCAACACCATTTATGAACTGGATGATGATACATATGTCGAGTTTGATTCAGAAGAAGATTCAGAAGAAGGATGATACAAATGTTGAGTTGGATCAGGTACATGACTATATATTCTAATTTGTATGAATTATTCTCTTAAAATTATTTACTTATGTCATGGGTTAATTACATGTTTTTAAGTTTTATGTGACTTTTTTATATCATGTATTCTTACATGTTGTTTAATTATTATGTGAAACCTGAAAATAGTCTCCATACTAGAGTACGTGGTAAACTACAAATATCATTTACAAACACATAATTTCATTTACCTTCATTAATTTTTGTTTTGGTAGTTTCTATGCATGAATCTTACTATGTTTCTTTCGATTATTTTCTATTTTATAGATTGGGTATTGGGGAATTGAGAGCGATGTGATGGGGAGGGTAGGGGCCATATGAGCTTCCACCTTCACCTGGTTGGCCTTGTTCAGTAGATGATAAATTATTCTTGAAACCAAGAGAAGTTATTTCATTTTTATACCATCATGATCATGGATGTCATCATTGTTGTCATAGTATTGCATCAACGAAGTTTTGATGAACATGTTTTTCATTTCTATAGCATCTTCAATGAAACTGTTTGAAAACATGGGACTTTGGCCCATGAGTTATGTGGAAAGAAGAGGGTGTTATATGAGATTTTGTATTTAAATAATGATTATGTACTAAAATATATCTAAAATATTGTACCAAAAAAGTACTTATATGAGAGAAAAAAACAAAGACAACAAAAAATTGATGATCAAGCGCTTGTGCAATTTATCAAGTTCATGTTTTTTAACGTTATTGCATGCACTTGCAGTATTATAATATGTGGGAACGTGTGTTTACAAACTTGAATATGACTCACACACCCACTCTATATATCCGATATGACTCACTAGACATGGGAAACAATGAGCTGTGAATGGGGCCAACATTGAAATGTTTTCAAACTACTTTTGTATGGACATAAATTTGACATGGATAGACTATTCACATTCCTTAATGATATGGGAGGGTTTATGGACTCAAATTTGACTCACACACCCACTTGTTTCCATCATCAATTCATCATGTAAACCATAAACCCTATTTTTCTTTCAAAGTACACAAATTGGTTGACACAAGTTTTAAGTTTTCATCAACCTTTCTTCATTTTTATTTCAGGTTCTACATTGTATATAGAATGTATGTGTGTCATATTTGTGATGAAAAATCCCTCTTTTCATTCATTGTTTAATCAACACAATAAAAATATGCATGTCAAGATGGTGTTGTATCAATGTTGCTAAGTATTCATGCATGTGTCGATTGCATCATTATGGTGTCATGCTAGTGTTAGATTTAAATATCATTATGGTGTCATGGTAGTGTTAGATTTGAATATCATTATGGTTTCATGGTAGTGTTATATTTAAATATGCATGCATTGACAATATGGGAGGGTTTCCAAACTCAAAGATGACTTACACACCCACTCTATATATCCGATCCTGGCCTCGTTTCGTTCAAAATTTCTTGGATTAATGTCGTGGTGCATGAAACTCCCAACAATATACCCATCATCATGGTTGTGCTCTTTATTTTCATTTCCTATGTTGTATAAAACCAACATCATGCCAAATAGGCCCATGCGTTTGGTGGCAAGAAGAAAGCATTGGAGGGAATTTCATATTTAAATAATGATTTCGTACTAATAGTCTTTAATTTATGGAGCAAAGAAGTACTTAGATGAGAGAAAAAAACAAAGACAAGAAATAACCAATGAAGCTTGTGCAATTTGTATCAACTGGTGATTTTTTTCCAGCATTATTACATGTCCTTGTAGTATTATATTTGGGAACATGTGTTTCAAACAAATTTTAAAAGGAACAATGAAAAGATATTGTACTAGGACTAGACATGGGAAACAATGACCTGTGAATGGGACCACTGTTCAAAGTTTTTCAAACTGTTTCTGTATGCACTTGAATTTGACATGGATAGACTATTCACATGCCTTGACGATATGGGAGGTTTTCTGGACTCAAATTTGACTCAGACACCCACTTGTTTCCATCATAAATTCATCATGTAAACCATAAACCCTATTTTTCTTTCAAAGTACACAAATTAGTTGACACAAGTTTTAATTTTGCATAAGCCTTTCTTCATTTTTCTTTCAGGTTCTACATTGTATATACAATGTATGTGTATCATAGTTGTGATGAAAAATCCATGTTTTCGTTCATTGTTTAATCAACACCATAAAAATATGCATGTTGAGATGATGTTGTATCAATGTTGCTAAGTATTCATGCATGCGTCGATGGCATCATTATGGTGTCAGGGTAGTGTCAAATTTAAATATCATTATGGTGTCAGGGTAGTGTCAAATTTAAATATCATTATGGTGTCAGGGTAGTGTCAAATTTAAATATGCATGCATTGACGATATGGGAGGGTTTCCAAACTCAAATATGACTCACACAACCACTCTATATATCCAATATCGACCTTGTTTTGTTTGAACTTTCTCAGATTAATTTCGTGGTGCATGGAACTCCCAAAAATATACCCATCGTCATGGTCGTGCTCTTTATTTTCATCACCTATGTTGTATAAAACCAGCATCATGCCAATTAGTCCCATGCCTTTGGTGGAAATAAGAAGGTGCTAGAGGGAATTTCGTATTTAAATAATGATTTCGTACTAATAGTCTTTAATTTATGGATCAAAGAAGTACTTAGATGAGATCAAAAAACAAAGATAAGAAATAACTAATGAAGCTTGTACAATTTATATCAACTAGTAATTTTTTATCAATGTTATTACATTTCCTTTCACTACTAGATATGAGAACATGTGTGTCGACCATATTTTAAAAGGAACAACGAAAAGACAATGTACTAGGACTAGGCATGGGTAACAATGACCTGTGAATGGGGCCAACGTTGATTTTTTTTCAAATTGTTTCTATATGCACTTATATTTTACATGGATAAACTATTCTCATTCCTTAACGATATGGGAAGGTTTCTAGACTCAAATTTGACTCACACACCCACTTGTTCCCATCATCAATTCATCATGTAAACCATAAACCCTATTTTGATTTCAAAGTACACAAATTGGTTGACACAAGTTTTAAGTTTATTGGTTGTGGAGCCTGATTATCTTCTTGATTCAGAGGTCTTTTGTTTTCAGCTGTGTTTATACCCCATGAATAATTTACACCCCAGAAGTATGTACACTCTTCCACGTGGGGGAGTGCAGAGCGGGGTTACCCCCACTAGTGCATATGACCAAATTTGTGACGGTTTTTCGTTGCTATTGCCATACCTATCCGTTTCAATTTACACAAAAGTAAAGACTTTTTTTCGTCGCTATATCCATGAACCAGGTGTTTGTGGAAACAACGATGAAATTAGCTCTCCACATGTCATCACCATCAAGATGGGTTAACCCTATGCATCATCGAAATTGGTTCGAAACTTTGTCGCAATTATGACGAAAAACCGTGGCAATGTAAAAAAATTGTGGAAAGTTGCGACGCAAAAGCATGGCAATAGTGACAAAAATTTATGCCAAGACAAAAACTTACAATGCAGATGTTGTATGTGTGATGAAAAATCATGGCAAATTATGATGAAAAATCGTGGCAATGTAAAACAATTGTGGAAATTTGCGATGTAAAAGTGTGGCAATAGCAACAAACATTTATGCCAAGACAAAAACTTACGACGCAGATGTTGTATGTGTGACGCAAAAGCATGGCAATAGCGAAAAAAAATTATGCCAAGACAAAAACTTACGACGAAGATGCTATATGTGCGACACAAAACTGTGGCAAATTGTGACGAATAAAAATTGGTTTCCGACGAATTATCGTTGATATTGTAACGCGTCCTCTAAGTTTAAAAAAAATAAAATACACGAGATATGGTAATTGTTGGAAGATTGGTTGTTGTCATTGATGTCAACCCTAGTCATGGGTTTTGGACCACACGATTGATGAAGTTATTTGGACATGAAGGAAAATGCACATGCAGATACAACACCCATGGATGGATAGTATACATCATGCTCTTTCCGGTGGTATGTGGCACGTCACGTGGATCCTCATGGTTGAGGAGAAATGAATTTTTGAAG